>BMAW01087077.1:301015-340819 GCA_019974015.1 Nephila pilipes
GTAATTATCATATTAATAGCGTATTAAAATGTCAATATTTAGAACCTAACACCATATGTCCTTTATTTTATGCCCACTCATTTTGTTGTTGCCATTTCCTCAGAATAACGGCAGATTAACAGATGTTATTAATGGAGGGGAACATTCTTAATGACAAAACATATACTAGTACGAGTTTCTGATAAGAAGGTTAAGATATATATAGCTATTTTTGTACTAAGAAAGTTAAATATCATTGTAGTTATTTACTTGGAATTGAATCGTTTGATTTACTTCATTTGCTGATCCAACTTTCACTGATTTTATATATATATTTAAAAATGTTTAATTAATGAAAGTATCCATTTTGTAGCTACTAGTCAAAAATCAGTTTTTTTAGAGCTGCTAACACATCCTAAATTATCAATGGACTCCTAGGTTTACGCATACCAGTTTGAAGGCATATTATTCTTTGATCCCAATGATAACCGCTTAGAGAGGTTCGACTATATAAAACATACTAATACGTTATGTGCGAAGCTGCGTCTTTAAGGATTGGTGTTGCGAGTAAAGCGGCTCGCGTCCTTTAAAAAGCAGGTCTTCAATCTTCTAAATGCCATTAGTTCTCAATGACATTTGCACAGCCAGAAACAACAAACACACAAACTCTGTGTAAATAAATCAATGCACTTATCTCTTGAGAAGGAGTCCGTCAGTAAGTGCAGCTCCAACAGAAAATCTGTCAACATTGGAATTGCCGGATACTTTCAACGGAAACTGATTTCTGACCAAAGTTTTCTGCTGCTAATTCAATTATCCTCTTCGAAAACACACAAATTCGGAAGTGATCACATTCTCGGGTTGGATTAGATCCGGAATTTCCTACGGGCTTCTAAGGAATCTCTAAATTAAATATTGAATGCCGACTTGAGAACTCTATCAGCCTTACTTTAATCATCTTTGTGCAATTTTGTGAACTCAAGCCTATTTGCTTACTTAAAACCCCTTAGTGGACTAAATTTAAGGATAGGGAAATCAAGAGCAATGCGCTCGTGTTAAGCAAACAGTGGCAAATCGTAATAAAGTTAGAGCCATTGAAGGAAGCGATGTAAATTGGTTTCTTCCTTAAGTGATTTTGTAGGGAAAGTTTAATACCGCATTTATAAGAGACCTATATACGATGAAACCTTAATTTGATGCATTTTTAATGGATCAGTGCTGAAAAAGATAGTATATTTAGAAACAATATTTGCAGAAATACGTAATTAACATTCCAATATCAAATATAAGCTCCAGATGTTTCAAAATTTAAGCTACATGTGATTATTAGATCTAAAGGTAAGACAGTACACGCCAAGAGAAACGAGTTTAGTTGTGAAAGCAGATTTTCAATCCATTTATTCATCTAAATCGTACAACATCATAATAACGTCTATAAGTTAACAGAAAGGAAATTAACAAATTATGATATGATTCCATATATATCATAATAGCTTCTTAAAGCGATGCCCAAAGTCATTCTTACCTGTTTATCTGACTACAAGTGAAATCTGGAAGACTTTCAGAAATTAGGAATCGTTGTTGCTACGTGCAAGATTAACTCCACACCAGAGAAATATATGACAGATAACAAAAATTAATTATTCACAAACGTCAGTTGAGCAATAACGTCATCGGAAGCAATTTTGACTTATTGAACGCCTTATAAATTCTTAAGATTCCTTTTTGACTGCAATAACATACCAACTTTATTATGTTTAATTATGTTTCTCATTGAATAAATGAATACCAATTCCAAGTTAAATAGTAAAAATACTTTATCTTGCAGCATATTTTATTCTATTTCGTCTACAGTTTTCAGAATCATTCAGTAATTTAATAATTCATCATTTGATTTTTGTATTAAATGAAACTATTTTTTTCAATGTACATTTGTTTAAATAAGAATTATTAGAATAGTGTTCATGCTATTGTAAAGTGAATGTAACACAATAACAATAAAAATTTCCCAGAAGAATAGCATTATTCAGTTAATCTTAAGTAGATAAGTTTTTTTCTGGTAATCACAATTGATTCTAAATACAAACTCATGTTTGAAAAACATCTCCATGAATCTTTGAAGGAAAAAAAAGCATAGACCACTTTAGTCTGTTGATTCAAACGAAAATAGTCAAGAGGGTCAAATTGGACCAGTTTATATCGCATTTAATGTTATTGGAATAGAGTTTTGTTTTATGTTACTTAATAACATGACGGAAAGTATATTTTATTTACTTATTTAAAATTTACTACTTTCTAATGATTGCAAATACTCCCACTCCATTCCTGACATTTTGGGAAGAAAATTATTCTATGAGTCATAAATCCATGTAATATTTGTTCTTAATCTCATTTGAAGAGTTGTGAGAGTCGTTTAATGAGAAATTCCAAGAGATGGTACTCGTGCAATTGAAAATGATTTGTTTTTAATAAACATCTTGGTTCACTAGACATCTGTAAAATTCTCAGTTACTCGTATCCGTGATCATGATGCCTTTCACTCCTCAAAAATTATTCGGCATAGTTTTTCCGGTCTATGAAACCCTCATCGCTTTTTTTTGGGAAAGATTCAAATCAAGCAATCCCAATGTTTGGATTTTTACTTCACTTATGGAGCATAATAATGATGAATCCAGATCTCACTGACGGTGGCAACTCGACGCAGCAACAATCAAATTATGATTTGGCAGAAAATGATTATCAATTCAAAACTAACCTAAAGTTCCATGTCACATTAATTTAAGATATCAGCAAATTTTATTCAAATTTAACAGATGGCAGCACCCAATGGTAAGTACTATTTACCATAATGATGCTATCTATCTTCAGATACTAATACTTTTTGAGCCATGCTTATATCAAGATTGTCAGTGAATCCATTGATATAGATTCAATGTACTGCAAAATATTTTTAATCAGGTGATTCAAACAACATTTCTAATGACTCGAGACCAAAAGGTATGCATATAACTGAAGTATTTACTGAAAACTGCAAATGCTAATTGTAAGTTTATAGCAATTTTTACAAGAAATGTATTTCCAAGGGAATAGATACACTTTTCTCTTCATATAACCTCGAAGTCTTTTCTGTTTGAATAATTTTAAATGAAATCGTTTCCGATAATTTGAATTTGACTTATGTAAATTGGATTGAAATTATGAAGCGTAGTTAGATTAGATAAATTACATTTGTAAGCTAATTACATTCGTAAGTTTCTAATGAATTATTGAGAGTTAATATAAATTGATGATGGAACTAGGGAGAGTGAGTGAACGAGTGTAAAGTTTTTTGGCGTAAGAGCCAGATATGGATATGCTGCGTCAAATGAGATTTAACTGTGGTCTACACGTGAAGAAATTGAAGAAAAGACAAAAATTGGTTGACAAGAAGGAGGGTCGAAAATAGAGAAAGATCACTAGGGTGACCCGGGGGCGCGTCACCCATGTTTACCAAAGACAGTAAACCCCATAGAAAAGAAAAAGATCACTCAGGTGCCTCGGGGTCATGATGCCCGTACTTACCTAAAGAAGCAAGTCCTTGAAGTGCCCTGATATAATCTCCAGGGTCAGAGTGCCCGGCTATATCCCCAGACCTGGGTATCCATTTTAGTCACCTCTTACGACATGCATGAGCTACTGTGGGACTATCTGTCATTCCCAGTCACCACACGGGACCTAGGGAGAGTGAATCAAAGTAAGATGTGATCTCAGGAGCGATCAAAGAAATCCTAGGAAGAAAAGAAACAGGTTTCGTGGGATTCGGACTCTCTACTTTGTATCGGATAAGAATTCGAACTCAACTGATTCAAAGTGATAAATGGGAATTATCTATTAGTAAACTTTAATTCAGACGCGCTTAGGTAGTTTAACCTTGGCCACAGTAGCCTAATAGTCATGGTCCTAAACGCTCGGCTGGCATTGCTTTTATCGATTCGAAGGTTCGAACCCTGATGTCAGTTAATACTGATGCAATAAATCTGTTCGTGGTCCTTAATCCTCTCATTAACGTAGTGGGGAATTTTGGAGATGGAGGTACCAGCTCAGTTGTCATCATCACTTGACCTAGGATCAAAATTACAAGGTCCCTCACCATATCTCTCGCGCTGCTTCTCAATGCGACATGAACAATCAATCACAACACACAACCCAAGTAGTTTGATGATATTAACTACTGGAGTCTTAAATATTCAGGAAGATGAAAAAAGTAAATTGATTAACATTATACGTTGACTATGAGTTGACTGCGCATTTTTATGATTAACTAATCCAACTTAGTAATGGAATATGAAACAATTATTAATAAATAAAAGGAGTGTTAAAATTAGATTATTAAGAATAGGAAGTAAAGGTGTAATTTGTGTGCACTTGAAATAGAATGCTTGTCAGACAATAATACACATGTAAAAGTATACCTCTGTCCTAAAATAACCATTTTAATTTGTCATTTACATTAGCAAAAAAGAATGAAAGAGAGTATTTAGTTTTGCATTCAAATTACCTATCAAATGCCTATTGGGAAAATAACGAACGCATTATATATTGTACCGGACTTTGGAAATACCTTTTCGTTTCAGGCTCTTTTAATTGTATTTCAAGAAATGAATTTAATGTAATATCCATCAATCCTTTTAGTTTTTCCGACCTTTTTCCTATTATTTTTTTTGTGTTCTCGCCAATAGTCAATTTAAAGGGTGAAAAAAATAAAAGATTTCTTTGCTATACGTTTTTAAATTACATTGCTTCAATTTTCTTAACTGAAGTGCTTTGAAGTTTTATTACTCCGTTCAAAAATGTTTTCAACTTCTATTTTTTTTTCTTTATTTTTATACTTCGCGTGAGAAATTCCAGTTTTAGAACATGTGCAAAAACATAAGGCAAAATCTTTCGTTCTTGAAGAGGATATTGAAATATAAGTACATTGTTCTTTTTTTTTTTTTCGAACTTGTGAAAAATTCAAGAACTTTTTAACGATACTTCTCGAATCAAATTATAGTTTTAAGAATCTTATCAAGGGTTCTTGCTTTTTAATTTTCAAAAAAAGTTCCTGAAGTCAAAATGTATTAAGGGCTCTTAAAAAATTGTAATATACTTTGTGTGTGTGCGGCTTGAGGTACTTTTATTTTTTTATTACTTTTATACCTTAAGAAAATATGAGTAAAATTACATTTCCATGTTCATAAATTCTACAATAAGTTTGTTATAAATTGTTATTCGCAAAGTTGGACAATTTACCTAAGCAATTTTATTTTATTTTCTTAATGCACTTCATTCAGCGTTTTTTTTATTCATAGAACAAATTTTTCTACTCATTTCTATAAAAGCAACAATACATTAGGGAAATATTTGGTTAACAGACGGAAATGATCAGGCAAAAAACTAATAATGTAGCAGGAAATTCATTATATTTTGTATATTATTACGTTGCATTCTATTTTGAGTCGATTGTGCTTTGCGAAATATAATTTAATGAGCAATAATTTGAACAGGAACAGACAGTAAATACATTTTCCTTCAGTATTGGAGACCTATTTTTTTTTTAATAAAAAGGTCACTATAAATGAAAAATTAAATAAGAAACTAAAAATGGAACTAGGGTTTGCTAATTTTATTTTACATGCATTAACTTTTTTTCTCTTCCTTTAAGTCCTCAAAAAGTAAAATTATTCAAAATGAATATTAATTAGTGTAATGCAAACGTACTTACGAGACCAGGTTCCACAGAAGCAATTAATATTAAGAAACGAAAATACCTTCTTCAATTTCCTAATGCATTTTTATTTCCACTTGCAAAACATTTTAAAGTACAAAAATATTGCCATTGTTAACGGCAAAAAGAATAAAAACAGACGATTATACTATAAAAAATCGATTGTTAAATTTAATATGAAAATAAGAGCAGACGATAAATTATTAATAGTAAGTAGACAATACTATTTTGTTTGGATACTAAAATAAAAGCAGTCAATAAAATATTAAATAATATACAACTTAGTAATGTAAATATATCTTAAGTAAATTGAATGTAATTATTATAATCATAATGTATTACAATATCAATCTTTTCAACAAAACTCCATGTAACTTTTACTTTAGTTCACGCATTTTTATTGATGCCATTTTCTCAAAACAGCAGCATTTAATAAGTAAAAATATTGTAGGAAATTATTTTATGAAGCTAAGTTTTTAAATTACTTTTTTTTCCCATTAAGTAATTATAAACTAAAAAAGAAAAGTTCAAATGTAAAATTAATAAGTGTAGAGAAAAACTGATTAATTTTTAAAGTATGATGATTTTGTTACAGTCGTTTTTACAAAGATCTCTCTTAAAATCACGTTTAAAATTGAGGCTGAAAAGTTCAATGATTAAAACATTTTTAAAGAGCGTTGAGAACAATAAATTGAAAATGTAATGATTCCATTTGTCATACTTTAAAAATATCCATTGAAAATGATACAAAAATTAGCTCAATTGCTTAACAAAACGAGGTTCTTATATTCATGCAGGGAAATTAAGCATCAAATAACATGAAAAGCCTTTCGAGGATATATTAAACATTATTCGTATTTGTCAAAAGTACAATACCCGGGTTTAAAGCATAGATATTTGAAAATCATATGTTTAAAAGTGATACAAGATAAAATCATTAAATTGGATTAAAGTATAAAAAATAAAAGTGGAGTCACGTGACATCTCCATACTCGTTTAAAGAAAAGATTATTTGTGGTAAATTATAACTGTGATAGACTAAGCAAACTATTTCTCTTTCTTCGTTCCTTCTATGGAAATGGTTTAAGGTATTAGACAGAAAAAATTATCATCTAATGGTGGAGCAATAAATCAATTTACTTAACACTGCCAACATTTCTTATTATAGGATAAGTGTAATCCTAAAACAATATTTTAGCATGGATACTTTTTACAAATTCCTCTTTTATCAGAGGGAATTACATTTGCAGTAGTCCCTACTGCATTATTCTAAATGTGATGAAGTATTATTCATGAGAATGTCTCTTCTTTCATTAATTACGAATGCATACATAAATTGCCGGGATAGAGCGGGATCATGAAGTACATTAAATGGAATTATACAATGCCGAGAATTATTCATAATCCTTTTAATCGTCCAATCTAAATGACGAAAAATGGTCGTGTTATTATTCAAATTATATCGGGAAACTGTATTTTTATTATCAATGGCGACGCTTTTTATTTTTATTAAAAAGCTTTTGAGCTAATTGGAAAATTGTTTTTTTGCAACCTACAGGGTATTCTCTTCGTAGAAAATTTTTTTTTTTTTTTCATTAAAGAGTTATTTATTTTCGTTCGTTAGCTCAATTAACTACGTTAATAGGCAATAATAGGCGTAATGGTACAAGTAAATTTCTTAGAAATTAATTTCTGAGCCATCCATTCTAAGACAATTCTCACGGTGTTACCCTTTTAATTTTGCAATCAAGAATTAACATCATGCATCTAAAAATAGAAATTTAAAATACATTATAGTAGTCGAGTAATGTTCTTGAAAGAAATACTTGTTGAATAAATGAATATTTATCATAGCAACACGAGAGGCTGCAGTAGGCAAGTTATCATGAAACTGAGCACGTGGCTTTCCTTGTTAAGAGTATTAAGCTAATGCGCTTAATGTAAAATATTTATAGGCTGCAATAGTCAAATAGTCAAGAATTCAGCTCATAACCGGTGATGTTTCAGTTGAACTACATGTTCTTATCCTGATTCTTTTAAATACCTGCCTTTTAGCGGGACCGATGCAGCTTTAATCTATCAAGGCTTTAAATTCTCTATTTAGTGAGTTATGGAAGTTGAGGTACCAGTGCAGGTGTCGTCCTCATATATTGACAAAGCTATGATTACGTGCCAATAAACTTTTTTACAGTACGATTGTAACAAACCATCTATCAATAGAAGCAACACGAGAACTATTAGTGACGGACCTGGTGATTTTGAGCCTCGGTCAAGTGACGAGGACGACATCCGAGCTAACACTTCCCACACCATATCAATGGGAGGACTTGGGATTTCGATTGATTTAATGTGAATCAGCTCCACTGTACGAAAGAGTCTTTTGTAGCATCATGACTCGAACCCACGACTCGAGGAAAATAACGCTGGTCGTGTGCAACGTTTTTGTAGAAACGTTGTTTTGTTTGTTTTGTAGAAATGTATGCAATATAATTAAATATTTTTCTTCTTAATTCATCCTTTTGCATAATTTTAATCATTGTTTAATGCATAAAAATGCGTAGTACTTTTATTGCAAGAATTTCTACTAAAAATATCAATGATTTGAATGTTAATCTAAGTGAAAAAAATACCCCTGAAAATTGATTCTCGTCGTTAAATTTATGAAAATCGTATAGTAAAACGTGTATAAGGACTGTTATCAATAAAGTTGCTGATCTTAATACACATATTATATGTGAATTATCTGCATCAATTGAAACAGAGATGATAATATCATTACCTCTACGATTCATAATAAATATTTGTCAATCGAATTGAAGACACCCTAGTGTTACACGTTTTTATTTTTATTTTATTAAAACGTAAGACATTCTTTTAAAGTCGATTAAGTATTTTAAAAACTCTAAGTTTTTCTTCTTCGATTACGATTCCTCGTAAATTTCAAAGCATTCTTAATAAATTCTGCAACAAGTACGACCAAAAAATAGACAAAATCCAAAACTATATTCTATTTCTGAGCATACCAAACAATAAATGGATTGTAAGAGTTCGAATTAACTTAATATCTTTAGCGGTTAGAATGAAAATTCTTCACGATGGAACTCACGTTCTATAAATCACTGAGTTAAACTAATAATTAACTCTATTGATGGCGAAGTACAAATTTCATCAGATAATAACGAAAAACAGATAAATTTAATATAAGCTGGAAGATACAGATGGATTCGAATATATTCTTTTTTTTCACCTGATTATAAGAAGCATATATCTGTAGCTTCTAGAATTGATTTACAGTTAAACTTATAAAATTTCTCAGTAACGACAACGTGAGTAACTAAGACAAAATCAGGTAATTTGTCATGTTGTATTTATGTATAATCAAACAAAGTATTTATTTTAACTCACTTCAGTTTATCATTACGAAAAGGATTAAGAAATATAATGAGGGGGAACAAAAAGAATTCGCAATTTTAAAAATAGAAACAAAATAACAAAACTGCAAAACAATCCATAAAACTTCAAAGAAGCTTAACATCTAATAGTGGATGAGTTGTAGAAAATTAGATCATTTTAATATTTTGAGTTAGTACAAAAAGTACACATAGGAGATGGAACACAAGTACGCCCATTTTAGCTTCGGCTTCAATTATTCATAACTTGAACTTTTCCGAGACATCATGACACCAGTAAGAAACAGTCCTAAACATCGATCTCAACTTCACCCTTTATGACATTCAGCCATGTTTAGACATCCGATTTATGCCTCTGATAAAACGAATATTACAACGTGTTTAGCAACATCGACAAAAACAAAACAGCCGGCCGGACTTCGGTGGCCGGACATATCTTGGCCTATAAAAGCGTGTCGTACGCGTCGACGAGTGACTAATTTCAGCATATTAACGAGACAGTGACAAATGAAAAGGACGTGGACAGAAACTGATTTGTATTCATGAATGGGGGTCGCGCTACGCCAGAGGACGGTTATTTGACGAGTATTAATGGTATTCTGGTAGCTTATCGGTCAAATGTTGGAGGGCGAAAAAATCCCTCGCCGTTGCTCTTGGAGATAACGGGAATGTTGCACTTACTTTTCCAGATGATGATTTTTTATAGCATTTCCAAGTCGTTTCTTATATTTTACATGTTGGGAATTTTTGGCGATAATCAGGGTGAAACTCGTTTCGTGTTATCGCCAAACCATGTTCTGGAGAAGAAAAAAAAAAGGTTTATTTTTAGGTTTGTAAATTTGGGCTGGAGTTTAAGCTCCTTATCGATTTTGAGGTGCTGTTTAGATTGTGTTCTGCTTACAAAGTTTTTCTTTTGTGTTTGATAATTTCGAAAAAGTTCTTTCATGTATTTATATAATCTATTAATCAGATTAGATCTTGGGGTGCAGTGATTTCTTTTTATCATTTATCTTGGTAATCCTCTGCATCGTTCTAGGAATTAAACTTAAGTAATCGATGGAATGACTGATTGCTTCTAAAGAATCATAAGGAATGAATTAATAACCATGGACAGTAATTAATGGTTCGATTTAACACATTAATATAAAATACCGGCTGAAACTACTATGAAGTGAGAAAACTCTGAATTTAAGTTACAGTCTTATGTGATTATTGATTATCAATAACAACAAAAGATCCATCAATATTACGAGTAAAATTGGTTTATAATATATCTTTTCAGAAAAAACGTATCATACTTAAATGATAGAAAAATTGTATTTTATTAATAATTTCTTATATTCTGAAAGATGTACACTATTATATGATTATTATTAATGTACACAAAAATATTTAGGTAATTTTTTAAAATGTTAAATTTTTATTATATATACACCCAAACGTAGTTACTAAAGTTCCCAAACATAATTCGATAAATATTTGGAAAAATATATATAATACTTTCTTACTTCTAGCTATTTTTTTTTATAAAAAGCAGATATGGATAGAAATATGACTTTACTTTAGAATACGAACCAATATTTTCAAAACATTTCTATATATATTCGGAAAATAGTTCAATTACGAAAGCATAAATGGTGTGTAATATTTTTTTAAAAAAAATAACATTGCATTTTAAACATAAAACTTTACAATACCATCTCTCTTGATTCCTACATGCATTAAAAAGCGGTATCAAAAGATTATGCTACTGTTTTAACATAGGAAAAAAAACGTGAATAAATGTTTAACATGTGTGTGTTAAATTCTCTAAAATTAAATTCATTCAATAAAGAAAAATGATCAGTTGCTAACAAAAAGGATTTTTTCAATTAATTGAACTTTCAAGTCAATGCAACATTCTTACATGATAATTTTTGGTAAAATGGATATTATTTCAAAAATTCGCAGGACTTTTTCGGCATTTCTTAATTTTTAACATACTTCGTATCATAAATGATGCTGATATTTAAATAATAAGTTCCCAGCATGTTCTATATGAACCCAAGTAGTCCACTTTCAAGTGGCCATGTCAACGGGAAAAAATTAGGGGTGCAGGAGATATAAATAGGGGTCTACGAGATTATATTCATTTAAACAGATTATAAACAAATTAAGACGCTCCGTAAGAGTTATAATGTTAAACACAGATTTTACAAATGTATTTACATTACACTAACTTATATAATAGACACATAAATTAACTATATATTTCATAAACTTGCACAAGTAGGTACCTATGCACTTTGTGTTCATAGTCTTGTAACTTGTAAAAAGCTCTTTTGATATCAGTAGCAATGGATTGTGGGCTAATGCGCAGTATCAACACATGTCCAGACTTGTACCTAAGCTTTGTTAGAATTTGCGCTTGCAAGCATTTGTTGGATTCGTCAATTATGATTCTACGACGAATTGATCAAGATTTACATTAATGTACTTGCAAACTCAGATAAGTGCAAACATTAGAGAAATAATTGAAGCACAGTAACGCTGGAAGAAGAAAATTTTACAGTTTGAGCCATGACCAAGTGATGAGAAAGATACTTCTCCACCCCGTGATACACGCGAAAATTTTATTACAGTCAAACTTGGATAGCTTGTAGGAACCCCACTGCCACCCGGAAAAAAAATGAAATGATTAAGCACTACAGCATAAATTGCGAAACAAAAAAAAATATCCGCACTAGACTAAATTAAGTACGAATATACCTTAAGATAGAATATGCAAATGATTAACTTTTGGCAGCCAGTGACTGAACAATTGGAACTCCAGTGCATTATAACGGAGGACATTCCACTGCTATGGCATAACTTCCTTGCGAATGTAGCTCCATCAACCCAAGTGGACTGTACCAATGCCTCGCAGGCGGATTCATGAACTGTATGAGCATATATCACCATTTGAGAGAGGAGGTGCAATTAGACTAAAGGAAAAGGGGAAATCAAATTGAAAAATGGCTCGACATTTCAGTCGGAACGATGTTACCATTCGACATGCAGTGACGACAGAATCCGAGGAAAGAGTGATTGTCGAATTGATGCTCGCAGCCCCTGATATGTCTTTATCACCGATCCGACATGTTAAAGGACACTAGTGACTATAATGACCATCGAAAGGCGATTCAGGGAACGAAGACTGAGGTTGTGAGTAATGCAGTGACGGCCTCTCACCGTTTCAAATCGCTAGCAATGAGATCTACATCGAAATGAGATCTGAAAGTTTGTAGAGAAGGTGCCAGCTCAGGGAGTGTCCTTATTAATTCACCGAGAATTAAAATTACGTCATCAATAGTCCTCATTTAAATTGTCCTATTGTTGAAGCAAAATTTATTTGCTTCAACAACAGGACAATGAGGTCTGTGTGTGAAAACTCATGTTTGAATTTCAAGCTTTAATCCTGTAATTCTTACGGCTGGTGAACTTACTCATCAAGTTTCATAATTATTTCAATTTTTGATTTTATTTCTGAATATTTCTTTTTTGTGTGCATTCCTTGTTCCAAAGCTGTAACCAGCGGTCACCGAACATACTGGCTGTGATCGTGAGTCATAGTGGGAACATTCGTTGCCAGCACGAAGTCGTTATGTCAGAGGAATATAGATTGATATGCATTCCAAAAAAAAAAGGGGGGGGAGAAAGAGGATAGAAAAGGAAAAAGCTAAGAAAGAGTAAAAAGAAAGAAAGAAAAATGGGAAGAATTAGGATTCTAACGTCGTACTCTGTAAACACATCGTTAGTTTCCATTTAATTTAGAATTTCGAAATTATGTAACATCTTTTGTTCTTTGTTCCGACATGTACAGTTGAACCTTACCATTTATTGTTGCATATCTTACCTTTATTGCAAACACATTGTCAGCTTTTTAGTTTTTACTTTTGAATTTCAAAATTATGTAAAATCTTTCGTTTTTTGTTCAAACATGCTCTGTTATATCTTACTCTTTATTACTGTAAAAAAAGTCTTTTTGATCAATAAGTGCTGAGTGTGGAGGTGATTGCTTCCAAGGGCACCGGTTTGTAGCTTTAAACCTTTGGGTGAGCTCGGTGCCCTTGGGTATTCTGACAATAGCTCTCATTTTACATCTTCGAGTGACATTAATAAAATCAATAAATTAATCAATTCATCAAAATATGTGACTCTTGATATGCCCCAATGTATAAATCGGAATCCAGATTTCGACTACGCACAAGGAAGCCAAAGTCTTAGATAAGAAACTATAGAAACCAGGCGTAATTTCTTATTTTAATGGTACTGAAGATGAAGTAGAGACTTAAGATTACTGGGCCTTCGCATAAACATGCAAAGGTAAACTGGGGCATGATTTGTACGTTTATTCTACAATACAATTGCCATGATTTCAATAAATGTTTTTACTGTTTTTATGCACAAAAAGAAGCGTTCGGTTACTCCCCAAACTTCTAAATACTTATAACACCACTTGCCATCAAAACAAGTAATACAAAACATGCCTTTTTCTAAAATAACTTGGAAAACTCCTGACGATATTTCTCAAAATTATAGGATGATAAATAATATCTCAGTAACAATAAAAGAAAAATTGGTTATTGAACCATGTTAAAAAAAATATATCAGAACACTCAAAAAAAGGAAGGGGCAAAGAATGTTGTCCTAAGAGAGATCCATAAGCCCAAAGATCCATGAGGAGTTGAATCTAAGGTTTGCTTCCTGCTTAGATTTTCTATGCCAGTTGCAGAAAAATGTATTCTGTAAACCTTGTTTATCATTAGAAATGTATCAAGAAGAACAAATGAACAGCATTACAAATTTGCAATTAAATTTTTCTTATTACTTCTAAGCTGTTAAAGGTTTAACACCACTTTTACAAACTGGAACAACGCACCACACACACACACACACATATATATATATACATAGTTATATATATATATATATATTTATTTTCATGACTTCTTGTACTTCTTTTAAATTTTGAAGTTATGCTTCTTGGGCTATTTTTGTCTTGTTTCTTTTCATGATTTTTTTCCCTTTTTATTAGTTTTAATGGGTAATTTTCTTTTACAAGTTTTTAGCATTTAAATTTTTTTTCATTTTTTTTCTTTACTTTTTTAGTACTCTAATATATATATATATATATATATATATATATATATATATGTTTTTATAGTAATTTTTAGGCATTCTATTTAATTTTATTTTATATTTCTATATTTTTTAAATTTATTTCAACTACTTTGTTATGTCAGTGAAACTGTATTTTAATTATAAATAGATTTTAATAAGAAGTTCAGATAAATATTGGTAAATTTTATCTAAAACATTTACTCTGAGACTTCTAAAAGCTTTATTTCAAGAAGTACTTCGAAGTAGTTTAAATCAAACCGGTCTACTTCCCTTCATCAAGTCTCAGAGAGCCGTCTCGATGTCTACAAAGGTGATGGAGCGTCTACAAGGGAAATGTCCATCCTCAAAACGAAGTGTGAATGCGGATTTCCCTTTTGCATGAAAACCCTTTCTACCCCTAAGGAAAGAAATAACTCCTTCTCTAAACTTGTGGGAATACCATGAATTGGAGAATTCGAAGTGTTGTTGGGAGTGATTTATTCAACTCGGCGTCGTGATATATTATCGTCCAAAACCGATGAGGTCTTGAATCTACAGACAAGTTGGTGCAAGGAGTTCTTCTGGGAATTCTTTTTCGGTGAAGTACAGCTAGGAAGAAACGAAAAAAAAAAAAAAAAACTTTTTGCAGAAAGAGAATCACTTCAGACTCAAAATTCAAAGTTTAACTAGGCGATGCTAACATAAATCATGGATAAGGAAGCAATTTAGCATTCGGTGCTGTATTTGTCGAGGTTTTTAGAAAGGAAGGAATGGTTTTTTTTCTGCTTTGGTTACGCAGTTTTGCAGCGTTCGTAATTTGAATTTGTTTATAGTTTAGAAGGTAAGCTTGTTCTGTTTTGGGTATTAATGATGTGTCATATAAAAGGTGAAATATGTTTTCCAGAGAAATAATCGTTTTTTAAGAGGAATGTGTTACGGCAATGTTTATTTATGTTTTTGAAAAATTACTCATTAAAGAAGAGAAAAATTCGTAATATTGAGAAAACCAGTTTTTTAAAAAGTAAATCTTTGCCCTTAAAATCAATAAAAGCTTAGAGATTTGGAATATTTTTAAGTCAGTGGTTTTCTTAAAGTACTTTTTGCTCTAATATTTTCTCGTTCATCATTGTTTATAATGTTATTCTCCTCTAATTTAAGAAACGTAGCTTAACCCAAATGACTAATTTCTAATAATATGCATTCTTCTTCCCGTCAAAGGTTCGAATTCAGATTCCACTAAAAAACTCACCGTATAGCAGTGCTGATGCACGTTAAACCAGTTGAAGCTCCAAATCTCCCCGGTAGTGAGGTGTGGAATTTAGAAGACGGAAATGCCAGCTCAAGTGTCGTTTTCGTCACTTGAGTAAAATTCAAAATTATGAAGTCCGACGTCAATGGATCTCATTTTGCTTCTAATTGCAACAATCTAAGTGCGAGTAAGTGCTTCTAAGTTCAATCGATCGGTAATTAAGTTTCATTACACTATAGCAAAATTAATTTAAATAAATAAATACATCGAAGTTTTATAAATCCTACATAAACAAAAATCTCATCACAGTTTCCAGTAAAATATTCTTAGTCTTTCGTCAAAAGCCCTGGAATGATCTTTCAGTGAGGAATTCAGCTCTTAAAGAGATTGATTGATTGGTATTAATTAACATCGCCACGAAGGCGTTTGGTGACGGACATCGTAAAGATGAACATTGGTCAAGTGATGAGGAGTACACTTGAAATGGCACCTCCTTCTTCAAACTTCCCCACCCTTACTTCGGGAGAACTTGGAGTCTCGAAAGATTTAATGTGCATCAGCTCCATTACTCTAGCATCAAGACTCAAACTATAATCAACCCATGATTCGATGAACCAACAACGGCCCAGAGTTCGTGATCACTAGGCTACCTCTACCGAATCTGTTTCAGGTAAGGCCTTTTGTGACAAAAAGAGAAATACTTCGTTGTTTGAAATTATTTGGTATCATGTTTTTATAAGTCACACATTTTGACATGACTACAATTTGAATGCTCTGAATTTAGGCTCTTTGTAGGTAATTTTAATTCTTTTTCACGCAGACGTCAATCCCGTGTTTAATTGAAATCTCAGCTAATTGGCTGAAAAAATTTATTTCATTATCTTTTTCTAATAACATACATAAAATATTTTTGTAGGTAAACTTTCCTCACATTTATATACTATGTACAACCTTGCCTAATCATACAGCATAATTCGAGCTGCTATCCCTTCCCCCTCTGCTCATAAAGAACTACAGGTAAATAATAAAATATACCGGAAATTTGATATTTTTTCACTAAAAACACGAAATATTGTAAAAGTAATGTTGCCATAGAATGCAATTACATGCACGAGAAAGAATAATTCCTAGAAAATTTCTTTTTACTTACTGTTTCATTTCTTTTCTTACGAGAAATTTAAATATAAAAAATAGTAATTTTTAAGCTTTGCAACTGAAAAGAGACTCAAAGATTAATTTTTTCTTATATGCTCTTTCTCTGGCATTAAATCTCAAGAGTACAATTGCTGTAAGTATATTAACGTAACATTCAGTCTAATCAGTATTCAATCCAACATATAAAGTAAAAATATTTGCGTGAGTTTTTGTTGGTGTCACCGATTATTTCCACTATATCAGAATGAAATATAATTCACTAGATGTGTCAGTGTTGATAGAAAATCAATATGAATTATTTTATATTTTAAAAGAAAGGGATATAATTAATTAATTAATGTATCTTTAATATGATCTATAATTTTTAACAAAATATAATAAAGGATTTTTAATTTTTTGTATATGTTTTTCTAGCAAATTTAACAAGTATTTTCTAACAATAGAATAGCAACTGCAATAC
Organism: Nephila pilipes; assembly: GCA_019974015.1. Lineage (NCBI taxonomy): Eukaryota > Metazoa > Arthropoda > Arachnida > Araneae > Nephilidae > Nephila > Nephila pilipes. Next base: position 318,136 of record BMAW01087077.1, read on the forward strand.
ATTTTCTACCATTTTATCACAACTTTAAGTAATATGAACCTTATTAATTAATTATTATAACTGATATGTGAATTATTATTGGAAACTTTGAAATTCATTATAACAACCAAGATAAAAGTTTATACAAATGCCGCGCTCTCAAAGTTGTGAAAAATACTTTTATAGAAATTGTTTTTAAATTTTTAATTTTTCATAATTAGTTACAAAACAGAATTTTATTATTTTTTATTTCTTTCTTTATATGTTCAAAAATAATATTAATCTAAATGAACCGATTGATAGTTGTGTATTCCTTGGCTCATTTTTATGTGTTAATGCAATTTTAATGCAAACTATCCATTACCACTTAATATTAATCCTCAAGGCTGCCATCTACCGGCCATTTTGATTTCGTGAACATAATGTTAATCCTATGGAATGTCTGCTACCGTGCTCAAATCTATACTATTTTATCTATTTGACTGCCAAAAAGTTTGTCAGGAAGAGCAACATAAGATAAAAGTTTCTGCGAAGTTAAATTTCCGTTCCGATTTTCGAAGATATTTTAGAATGTCATTAAAGATTGCAAATTTCACAAACGAATAATTAAAATATTCTAAAATATTTTAATAATCAGAGGGAAAATGTAGTTTCACAAATTCGCCATTAATTTTTTTTGCTCTTTCGAATGCACTGTAATGCAATCAACTAGATAAAAATTGTAAAAATTTGAGAAAGGTAGTAGACATTTCACAGGATTAACGTTGTGTTCACGAAACCAAAATGACTGGAAGACGGAGTCTTCAGTTGAAAGAAAAAAAATCGTTCTTCTTCAACACTATTTTATTTTCAATTAAAAGAAATCACGTTAATAAATGATAAAGTATTAATTTCCATTTTTCTTCGCGATACAAAAGATCTCATAAAAATGAAAAGAAAAAATATTCATTATAAAATAGTACTCCTACCGATTACATGACATTTTTAAGAAAGAAAATATAAACGAAGTAGTTACATGATGAGTTAATATAACTAATTCCATTTTAAACGTTAAAAATAATTGCTAAAATAAATTACGAAAGCGCATTAGCTATCTCTAGGGAGCTCACAAATAATTAAAATATGAGTTAATGCTGTCCTAATTCAATAAAGTCACGCATAATTCTCACAGCTACCTATTTATAAGCTAGTCTAACCAACACCCCAAACTAGAAACATTATTTTTGCTAATTGACGCAATATCGCATCAAATATCTTGTTATGCATTAAAACTTACTCTCATAGGTAATTTTCAGTGAAATTTATCTCTCTTAATCCAACTCCATCTCTCTTGAGCCATTTTTTTTTCTTTCTAGATGCGTTGCTAATTAGATCCGAACTATCGACTCCGTAATCTATTTCTGACACATCAATATCATTTATTCGAAAGTGTAGCGCATAGAAAAAAAAAAATAGGAGAGCTCTTCTTTCGGAAAGTTCGTTTAAATAAAGAGAGAAAAAATTCTCATTAATGTTTTGTTATTGGGTTCATTCTCCTGGTAACGTAGATGCGGATTCAATCAACTTGGCCTTTTCTCCTCCAATGCAGCCCTTCATTAGCAAGTCCATGGAAAAATGCTTTGGAATGGGAGGCTTTTGAAAATACCCCCTTTAAAGCTCTTTTGGTGCTCATTGGATTAAATTAAGATGCTCTTTACATACGGAATCGACGGAGATACCCTGCATTTGTAGTGAAAAGATCCAAAAGGGCAGACATTTTCAAGAATGCTCACCATGTTTAACCACATACATTCAGTGCTAAATTAGGACATTATGTGCAGGATACATAAAAAATTGCTATATCCTAACGAAATAAATCAGTGCACTTTGATGTAATTAAAATGTAGGGCTTGCGTACCATCCTTGAGTTCATTTAATCAAATTTTCGCTATATATATTATCAAGATTAAGCAAATTTGACTCTTCGTTAAGTATAGCATGCAATGAAAGTTTTAATTTTAGTCGGTTTAACAAAATATTAGTCAATTCAATAAGATAATTTTTATTCTTAAATTTTTGAAATAATTATTTTGTATTTCTTTCCCTTATTAATATATATGTGTACTTCATACTGCATTTAAAAGTTCCGCAGAATATGTGTGTATATACTCAATAAATTAAATTAAATTGGAATTTACGAATTTAATACGATGTAAATATGGAGAGGCTCTTTATGATACATGAATACGAAAGTCGAGTTACGATTTTCATTGACGACTTGCTTGCTCTCCTCATATATATAATATACAGAGAGAGACAGAGAGGTTATAATTGATATTATCATGTTTAATTTTTAAGAATTAAAAATCAATACCTCTATTTTTTTCGAGAAATTTAAATTTCTTATTAATTTTGTTTTAAAAGAAAATTATATTTACTTATGACGAAAAAGAAACGTAAAATAAATTAAAAATATAACAAAGGATGGATCCGTCAGTAATAGTCTTCTCAGTATTTATTCACATTTCTATGAGTAAAGCTTTGTTGACAATAAATTCATTTAGTTTAAATGTATTGAAAACGTATAGTTTTTCAAAATAATATCTGGCCAAAGTTTAAAATGATTTACAATTTAATCCTTATTTAAATAAAATTAAAACTAATATAAATTCAAATTAAATATATATATATATATATATATATATATTAACTTAAAAATTGTTGATAATAGGCTTTCTCGTAATATATTTGACAAGAGAGATAATTGCTTTTCTCTTTGAGCTCAGATATTTATAGATGCATATAATATAACTATTTACTTTGAAATATTGAACTGATTTCTATATCATTAAATTTGAAAAATAATTTAGATAATGTATGTATTTCATGTGCATATGGTCAAAGGCTAATGTCTCAATTTTTTAAAAGCATATTAAACATACAAAATATAAGAAAATAAGTTAATTTTTTAATTTATATTTTTTAAAATTTTTTAAAAAAATCTGTTTTGTTTATATTTCTTACCTTTTAATTTTCAAAATTTTATTTTTTTATTTTTAATTATTTTTATTTATTATATATATTTAATTATTTTTACTTTTCTTTTTAATTTTTTTTTTTTTTTTTTTTTTTTTTATTGTTTTTCCTTAAGAATTAAAAATTTTTTTTTTTCAATATTTGTAATTCTATTCCGAATTTTATTTAATTCTTACACTATTTGTCGATGGTGTTGCTATGTTTTGCCTAATCACTTCGTTTTTAGAGTGGGTAATTTGTCAGTTTTCTTTCCTCTATGCCTTAACTTCTATGATTCTGTTAAGTTTTTTACATTGTGATCCATTTTGTGCTCTAGTATAATATTTCTGATTCTTAATTCGTATTATGCGTTAGTTATGTTTAGATTTCTCCAGGAGTTCTTGATTGCTTTCTTCCTAAATGATTTTATATTGAGTTTGCTTGTCTCCGGGAATGCTTGGTTGTTTTCTGCTTAAATGATTTTATAATGAATTTGTTTGTCTCTAGCATTTCTCGGTTGTTTTTCTTTTAAACGATTTTATAATGAGTTCGTTTGTGTCTGGGATTGCTTGGCTGGTTTCTTTTTAAATGTTTTTTTTTTTTTTTTTTATTTTTTGTTGATCTCTGTTTAATGGTTTCTTTGGTTTTATAACCATTTTTAATGCAATATATTCCGTTGAATGGAAATAGTTTGTAATTAACTCTGGAATAAACCAGGTCAAGAGTTTACATCTTAAAAAAACATTAATCATATTATATTCCATTCTTTTTCTTTTATTCAATTGATTCAATTGTTGGTATTTTCAGTGTCTCAATATATATATATATATATATATATATATATATATATATATATATATGATAATGTTAGTAATTGTCAATTTAATTTCGGTTTAATTCTCTTCTTTCGGGAAATTTTTTGTGTATAATATTTTTCGTATATAGTTAATTTTTCATACTTATTTTGATTTATTTTTCTTTGTTTACAATGTTTTATTTGTATGTCTCTTGCACTGTATGTCTCATTTCTTAATATATATATATATATATATATATAGTAGTTGAGAGAGTAATGCTTAAATTAAATACAATTTAATTTCACATTTAATTAAATTAACTTCATTTGAAGTGAAACCATTGTGAAATTAGGATTTTTTATTGCTCTTCCTTCGCATAGAGAAATAATTCTTTTAAGGCATAGTAAGAGAGAGTGAGACCAAACAAAGTACACGTGAAGCAATGGGAATTTTTTTTCTGAAAGAAAAAATTAATTCAAAATTGGACTAATACTAGTCATAAGAATCTGAAAGACATGCGAATTTTAAGATCCTAATTAATAAGGTGACCAATAGTCTTCGTTTTATCGGTTCTGTACCTCCTTGAAAAGTGTCCTCCTTCCTGTCCTTCTTTTCGATATTCTAAAACTAATCTATTAATCTCGCTGTTCAGAGATGACGCGCCAAGCCGTTTCACAAATGTTGAATACAAAAAACTTCTGGGATATTTGAAAGTTAGATGGCTCCCTCCAACACACCTGCTATGGTGTATGTTTTACAATTATTTAGGCCACTCCATTCATATTTTTTTTAAATTTAAACAAATGTCTAAGATTTCTGGAATCTTTTTTCAATTAGGAATTATCGGAGCTATTAATGTATTTTGTCCATAATCAGGCATCAATTTCCACAAAACGATTCAAAAGATTGAACGTGAACATATTTCAGATACAGAAGTTAGTCTTATTTGGAACGATTTTGTTCTTCAATATAAATCACGATTTGAAGAAAAATTTATTTCTTTAATAATAATTAGAAAATTGACAAACTTAGAGGAATCAAATCAAGGCATAGCGGAAAAGTGATTCAAAGAAGTGCAGAACTTTTACTAAACATGTTTCCAATATGTCAAAGAATTGTCTGAAACAAATATTACACTAAATATTAGTTTTCAATGGTAGTTCTTGACTTCATCACAAGTAAATTGGGCAAATACTGAAAATTGTGTTGAGGTTTTATCGAATGAAATACCTGAAATTAAAATCGATGATAATTGTCTGTTTGAAGAAATTAGAAGACTGAATTTTATTTGAATTTTGATAAATTAGAACAATGGGGGAAATCAATATGTTGAAATAGATAAATAAAAATGGATGGAAATATTTAACCATTTAAAAAAAACACATTCTATGTGAAAATTTAGTTACTCTTGTTGAATTTACGTTGTGCTGTCCTGGAACTAATGCAGAAGTTGAAAGAAGTTTTTTCAGTTGATAATAATTTTTGGACAAATGATAAATCAAGACTGAATGTTGATACTCCAACTACAGCATTTACTGTAAAATTCAATATGAAGGATATTTCTTGCTCCGAAATTTCCAATATATCGTTAGAAAAAGATATAATCACAAAAATATTCATTCAATGAAAAAATACTTGTTCAGTTAAATAATTAAAAGGAATCCAAGCATAATTATTTTATTTTTGTTTGAATTAAGAAAATGTTTCATTTATTTATGTTGTACTTTATTCTTAAATGTTTTCGTCCACCTTTTCATTGTAAAAAAATTGGTCACCTTATAATTAAAAGTCGTGACATATGCACATTACACGCGGAATAAAAAGATTATGCAGTTTCAGTTGATCTGTGTCTGAACAGATAGTCATGATTCTAACATTAAAGGATGGAGCTCTGCTTGTTAAGCCTTTTTACTGGAACAGTGACTGCGAGGTAATGACATTGAAGAAATTCAGGACATTAGAGGGTTTTAAATGCGGCTCTGGTCCAATGACTGCATTTGCTTCGAAGAAAATTATTGATAAATTCGCAGAGATGGTTTCATTTGACGTGAAATGTGGCAGAAAGAGGAAATCTATCGCTTCGACATCAGTGGAGGATGTGGCTATAGCACTGAAGGAGACGTCTAGCAGTTCTTTGGGAAAGTGCAATACACGGGGAATCTTCCGAACTTTAGACCTGTTTGTCGGCTCGGCTCGTCAAATTTTACGAAGCATCCTGCTATTCTATACGTTCAAAATTACGCATGTTCAGGAGTTGGCTCCTGCTGATCTGCCAGATATCCTGAGAAGCTTTCGCCCTGAAATTTCTTGCTCGAATGGAAGTGGACATTGCATGTCCATGGGACATTTTGAGATAAACGAAGCCCATTTCCATCTTCAATGATCTATCAATACTCATAATTTCAGAACATGGGCAAGAGAGAATTCGTTCCAATTTAAACCATAGCCTGTTCATTTTCAAAAGATCAATCTATGGTGCAGATGTACGACAGTATGGATCGTTGGCCATTTCTTTTTCGAGGAGATTGGTCCTTCGAGTTCTGTCGCCTGTACAGTCAACGTGACACGTAATAAATCTCTTTTGCCCAACCAGCCCATTCCAGCATTGAAACAGCGTAGATTTGTGGATAGTACAACTTTTATACGAGATGGAACTCCTCCTCGCATTTCAGATCCAATATGAACAAAGAGTGCAACAAAAACTTGTCCCGTCTTTTAATTAGCCGCTTATGACTAGCATAATACCTTCTACCAATCCACATTTGAACTTTTTTTTTTCTTTCGCGCAACGAATTGCTTCACGTATACTCAGATAAAAATATCAAGTCATTTTGACCGGTGGATTTTTTTACAGACTTTTGAAAGTCGGACCTCTGTTATAATCACCCTGCATATATTCTGTTATGTTACATATATATACAACAGTTGGATTTAGAACGTTACTTCAAAAGAAAAAATGGTCATGATGGGAAACTTGTTACGTTAGGCTATATCTCAATTTTTCTTCAATTAACTCTGAGGATTCTTCTATATGAATTGCTTGAAATAAAACCTCGCCTGAATAAAATGAAAAGTGATTCATGCAAAATAGATTAAAGTTATGCATAAGGAATGAATTTAGATAAAATACTCTTATAAATAACGATGAAATAAATAATAATGAGCTAAAGAATCGAAAGTAATTTAGTGCTTGAACTAGTGCAGTCAAAGAGATCCAAGGTGAAATAAGAGGAAAGTTTCCCTGCTAGAACCTTCTATTTTAGTTTGTTTACTCACTCGAACCTGAGTAAGTTGGTAATTAATTAATTAAATTTGCATTTCATCATAATGCAGGCACGTTTGGGTAAAGATAATCAAAGAGTTGAAATGGATAAGACTTTATTCATATTTTGAATAAAAGGCCTTTGATTATCATTGGTCTTCCTTTTCTTTTGATTGTGTAATTTAGTGACTACATTATTTCATTTTAATGAACAGGGAATCAAAATAAGAATCAGGGGAAGTTACAAACTCACTATATACTGTTTGATTTATCAATATGTACATTTTATCTTATATATGTATATACATTATTGTTTTATATTTGAATATGCATTTTAATAGTTGATGTTCTTATTGATTTGTTTTAAATTATATATATCATTATGATTTTCCTCATACATTTATTGATACTCGTAGTTCAAGATTAGTTCCGAAGGAATTACGATTATAGATAACTTTTTGATGAAAGCTTCATACTTTGAGTTTATGTAATAAAATTATTTTGCGCTTTCGTTTGTAGATAATGTATTGAATCAAACCGGATTTCAAGAGATTATAAAGTTATTGTTTCTAGTACTAGGACATAAACATTATCCTATTCTATTACTAATGGGAGCCATTCAAAAGGATTATCCTTATATGTGCTTTCATGATGGAGTTTGTTACTAACACACAATAGTGAGTACTCAATTTCACACTTCAGTTGTCATTTCTATCTCACCACACAAATACGTTAGGAACTTTAATATTATGACTCAAATCTTCACATTTTAGTCTCACAGAATATTTGTGTTAAGAGACTGAATGGAGAATTTCAGAATGATATAATTATAAAGCATATTTCAATTCATGGCTATTTTATATCCTCACAGATATATGTCTGGCTTCTTTTGAGAAAAAAAATATTGCTTTTGTGAGATGATTTCATTTATTGAAGTTATCCATACTGAAAGAGAACGTGGTTCTCAGAATGTGTAAAAGTCACTAATGTGCAATTGAAACATTTATGATAACACAGAGTGATTGCTAAATAATCTTCAGTTTTTAAATGATAAAACTGCCAAAACATTAATAGTACTCTTTAATGATAGTAGAATGAAGAAGGAAACGAGGTTACATTTTTAATTCCATTCTTAAACTTTTCCTTAAGAGCCACGAGTTGATTTCGAAATCATTTTCACTTTCGAAGTAACCGGAAAGAAAGAGTTGATTTTCACATTTTTTTTTTACATCGTGGATTTATTTTCTTCATCATCAAGGGTTTTTATTCACATCACGTGCCTCAAAATGGCGAAAAGAGACCGGAAATAGTTTTGTTTTGAAATATACGAAATCTTCACTACTTTTTTCAGTGTGCATTCAGAAGAAAATATGAATCACATTTGCCGGACCATCAAAGCATTCTGAACTATCCGATTAAAGAACACTGGTTGTGCAAAACAAAGAGGCCTGATATACCAAGTGCTTCATACAATTTAGTGGATCAAGTTTGAGACTGTTAAGCCCTTAACCCACAAAAATCAAAGCTTCTCAGTTGTAGCGAGTTGGACAAAGCACATCTAAATGTTTCGAAGATTTTACGTCAGGAATCATGTTCCAAACTACACTGTATTCTGTACGAGCATTGACAATATTTCATCACCAATGTCTGAGAAAATTGTTCTATCCTACAAATATCTGTTTTGCAATGAAACAGAATCATATAAAACATTCGTAACTGCAAGAGAACGAAAAATAAATGCTTTCCTTTATGAGATAATAATAACATCCATTTTTGTAATAGCTTTTTGAAACATAGTGAGTTTATTCCTGACGATTATTTTGTAATCATCCTATATTCCGAAGTGATGTCGAGATCAAATGGTCGCTAGCATAAATGTCAACAAAATAATTCTTAGGATAATAACTTATTTCATAATACAGACAACATATCGTTTGATTTTTATTTAAATTGAAGTTAAACTATAAAATAAAAATAATACAGTAATAATCTTGACTTACAGACCAGCGTTGTAAATTTAGCTGTGTGAATGCATGTAGCATTTCTAGGAGATGGTTATCATTCATGATTTATCAAGTTGAGTCATAAATATCGAGGCAGATAGGTAGATTCTATTGTTCGTATCTATCTACTATGAATCATAGGGGTCAAACAAATTTTTATCATTATAAAATAGTTATGATTTTAGTTAGTCTTCTGACAACTGATTTGTGTGGTGAACGACGTTATTGTTTGACCGTTAGCGCACCTGTTTGAATATTAAAATAAACTGTTGCTCCTAACCCATAAAATAGGGAGGGGGAAAGTTCATATTCCTCATGTGATTTTTGGTAATTTAAAGGAGGCAATTGTGCTAAGGCCACAGGTGAAAAAACATGCAGTGTATACTGTGAGAGACTGATAACCGATCGAGAAAAAATCGATTTTCCGTTCTGGATATAAGACCTTAAAAGACGAACCGAAAGTAAGATGTCCTTCTGATCTTGACTTCAGCCGTTTAAAGGTAATATTGGAGTACAATTCATTTCATTCGACAAGAAATATAGCAGAAAGGTTGAATGCTTCACAATCAACTATTTTCCGCCTCTGTAGAAATTAGGGCAAGTCAACAAGGTTGGAGTATGGATATCTCACAATCACAGAAAAAGGAATAAAGAAGATCGAAAGCAATCGCCACAATTCTACTCACACGAGTCAACTTCGAGCCAATTTTAGACAGTATTATAACAGGTGATGAAAAATGAGTTTCATATAACAAGATCGACAGCCAAAGACAGTGACTTGAAAGGTAAGGTGGTTGATTATAATCACTCCGACCAGATCAAAAAGCAAACATCTGTACAAAAAAGATTTTATTGTGTGTTTGGTGAGATTGTAGAGACACAATTCGTCATGAGTTGTTGAAGTGAAATTTAACGATAACTGGTCATAAATCCGTTCAGAAGTTGTTTAAACTGAAAGAAAACTCTTAGAAAAGCGTCCTGATTGGTAAGCCCTTCTATTCTGGAAAGCAAGTCAGTCAAGCTGTCGAATATTTTTTCCAGTCCAAGCTAACAACATTTTACAAGGGAGAAATTTATAGGGTGGAAAATGAGAGAATGCTGTGTATTATAGTGAAGAGTATACAATAAATTAATATAATTTTGCTATTTAATGAAAACAAAATAAATGTCCTATAAAACCGGATGTTACTTACACTCGACTATATAACAACCCATGACATTTGCAATAATTATTAATGTTTATTTTATGGTTTATAAGTATATGTGGTATATATTTCAGATCACAATCATTACACTTACTACATGTTTATGTTTTATGAATTTATTTCCAAGTACTATATTAAATTATCACCTTATTATCAAATTATATATAACCACGGAATTGTGCCTCATTAAATATGTAATGGATCATAAAATTTTCCTCTAGGAGAAATAGAAATAACCAATGACACTCAAAATGTTTGATATATTGCAAGATATTTTATCCCTAATATCGTTTTTTGAACCCGAATATATTCCTATTTTAAGCTATATTATTCTCACTAAATATACTTGGATAACACAAACTATGTACTCTAATACAAAATAAACATCATATTTAAATATGTTGTGACGCCTGCCCGTTCCGGGCTGCCTCTTGTGCCATAGCTAACTCAATTATTAAACACTAAAAACAAAAAGTCAATAAACGAGACACTAGAACAATATTTAAGGAATTTATTAACTTCCCATTAATATAACAACAATTATTTATGTTTTCCCGGGGAAGGATTCTACTACCCTAATTCAACCCACCAATAATAATCTAACAGACTCTTACCACTAAGCCTTCCTCTACTGCAACTCAGACTCTGGGACCAATGTAGCCCTCTGGAATAACTACACATTTAATCCAATAGCCTATTTCAACCTCTCTTTCCAACTCCTTTTTCAACCTCTCTTTACACTTCTCCTTCAGCCTCTCTTTCAACTCCTCCTTCAACCTCTCTTTACACTTCTCCTTCAGCCTCTCTTTACACTTCTCCTTCAGCCTCTCTTTACACTTCTCCTTCAGCCTCTCTATCGCGACTTTCTGTCGGAGTTTATATATTTCCTAACTCTCCCGCTTCACTTCATTTCTACTTACTTCCTATCTGCATATTCACGTTTCAATTTTGGTTGGGCAAAGGTTGTTTAGCAAAAGCAATCAGTCCTAATTAAAAGTCCCGAAGGTTAGTGAAGAGAAACCGCGAATAGCCCAATGTCACAATATTTCCAAACCATTTTCAAATTAAAGAAGTCTCATAGTTTTCAATGAATTTTCAAAAATAGTATAACTAAATATTTAGATAGTTTTTTGGCATTAGAACAAGCAAATACTCTTAATAGTTAAATACATCCATGCGGATCTTGTATGTTTTTCTCCAAGATATTCACTGTATTCCAAGAAATATGAAGCTATTTCTCAAAGAATAAGCGTAAACTTCGTTTTTAAAAATTATTATTGTAAATAAATCGGTGTATCATAATTAACTCTACAAAAATACTTCTAAAATTACAAATGATTTCTTACTGGAAAACCATTGATTGCGTCCATCACACTTACTTGTGAAATTAAATTTAAAATTGTAATGCCCCGAGATTATTACCTTCAATTGATCGCTCTTTCACTAGTTAGTGTTTAAATAGTCGATAATTTACAGTCGAATAAATAGAAAGTCAAATGGTGGAGGCAATTAAACTAAATTATTTGGAACTACAAATATTCAGCATTCAAAATCTAAATTATTATGTTTATGAATAAAGCACCCTATGCACGTCCAAACCTAAAGATAAATATTTTAGATACGATTTATTTGTGGCGGATTAATCAGGCCCTGAATTCACAGTGTAACTTGAAATGAGGATCTGACCTAATGATTGCATGCAAATTCCCTCTCGCTTCAATCTTATTTCTTTTTACTCGAGTCAGCGTATGCATGATTCTAATTTTTTCGTTGATAATTTCCTCTCACTCTCTCAACACCTAAACCTCATATTTAACGTTTTTCCTCATATAAATGCTATCAGTCAAACATTTAATTGTGTACTTCACTAATTCTATTCTAATTTTCACAAGTCCCGTTTCATTTATTGGAGGGGATTCTCTATTGATACATCATATTAAAATCCTCAAAGTTTAATATTTAGTTGAAGAGAAATATTTGATAGAATTCCGTTGTAAGGTAACCTTTAAAAGTAGTCCTTAAATTTAGAGACACTGTGCTTCCATAAAAATTGCTGCTCTCTTAATTTCCAGGTACTTCCCTCATGATACTAAGCGCATAGAAACAGTGCAAAATTTCGTATAATGCTATATGGTAGATACCTATAGATATTTTGCTTCAAATATATGATATTTTGTAACTAATTTCCTACAATTCTGTATACTTACAGATATTACTTGATTGATATGATGATAACTAATTTTGCACAATACTAAATGATAATTACCTACATATATTACATAAAAGTTATGATACAGAACAATCAATTTAATGCTATATGGCAGGTACCTATAAATATTATTTCATAGATACAACACAGCACAATTAATTTCAGAGAATATTATATTAGAAGCATACCTCTTTAGATATTAATGTATAGATATGAGGTTGCATAACTTCATAATTTTACACTCCCAATTATATGTCATTGGGGAGAAATCTTAAAAGTTTTCTAAAATAAAAGAGAATTGATGACGACAACTCAGATCTAAACTTTCTTCTATATAAGCTTGAAGTGAAATAATAATTAATTATATTAAAATATATTATTTCTGTTGAACTCATCACATTCAATGAGTTTATTCCTTAACTAAAATAAAAATAATATTAATTTAATAATTAATCTAAAATAGTAAATTAATGTGTTAAAGTGATAATTAATAATTTTTTAATTAATTATACTTTTGATAAAAGCAATCGAGACCTTTAAGTCGGTCAAAATTTGCACTTTCTTATTTTGCTACTAAAATTTAGATGGCATGATTTTGATTTCATAGATGTATTATTTATAAGAATTTAAGAAAAAGAACACTAGAAAATAGATTTTTAATTCTGTTATTAAATATGTGCTTCATCATAAAGAAAAATATCATCATTAAATATTTCATTACAATGTGTTTTGCTTAGGATTTTGGTACATTATAGGTTTTTTTTTATACATTATAAAATGAGGTTATTTCTTATACAGTGAACGTGCTTTTTTCTCTCTAATACCCCAAATTTTAGATATTGCATAGGATTTGTATAAAAACTGGAGGAAATTAGGATCATAAAGTTTAAATAAATTTTTAATAAAGGTAATTCAAATTTTTAAATTATAATTATCTTCAGCGTGTAGAATGTTATGTTTACAAGTACGTTGAGGATTTATCCAAAATGTTCTAAATATAAGTGCATGTCTTAAAAACGTGAATATATATATATTTATTATTATTTATACATAATTATTTATGTATTTAAATGAGATTTTCTTTACATTAACAGATGTATTATAATACACATACTTCAATGATAAAAGATTAATTTCCATTACTTTTGATTTTAAAAAATTGAGGATTGCTTAAACTTTCCATAAAATAAGCTCATTTTTTTCTTGACGAAGTCGTATTAATTTCCTTGATTACAAGCTTAAAAGATCAACCTAAATTTGTTAAAGAAAACTATAAAAATTACAATATCTAAATAGCTATTTCGGAATAACGAGAAATTTAAAGTTATCACAAGAAGAGGTCAAACATGGCGTCTAGGAGAACGGCTTGGCATTCCACATCAACTCGCCTTGTATCGATGGGTCGGTCCATGGCACCAGCCTAACTACGGCTTTCTAGAAATGATAGTCTCCTTAACGCGGATAAACTCACAGTGATTAGCATCTTTCCCCCCAGAGTAGCAGTGTCCATTATTGGAGCAGATGCTGTAAGTATGTTGTTCTTCAAAATAATGACTTGAGTCTGTGCCCTTGCACCTTAACCCTTTTAGCGGCTGTTGCTGTCTGTGGTTATAACGGTAATAATTTACGCAAAATCTATCACAAAGGACAAATTACAGGTTGCGGACTCGGCAGAAACCATCGCCTGTTGAGAAAAGTATTTTTACACGATGGGAGGTAAGTAGACGGAATTGCTATTCTACTGAGGACATCATTTAGGGTGTAATGGTTGTTTCTCTGCTTTTCAATACTTAGCAAATGCAGCAGATTTAAATTTATTTTGGTTGTATGATTGCTATCAGAGACAATTTAAGGGACAAAAATTATGCAATAAATTACAAGTAGGGATGTGAAACTCTTTAATAATTTCTGGGAATAGTTTGTAACATTTAAAAAAAATTAATTTTATGCACAATGCGAAGTTTTACTTTTGGAATTAACATTTTATATGAATTCAGTTTGAATCAGCAATACTTTTAAATTCTATATTCTTGATTCACTTATAATTTATATAGGTTTTGATAGATTGTTAAAATTATGCATTGTATGTGTATAACTTTCCAAAATTTTAATGAATGTGACATAATTATACAATATGAAAATTAGACATCTTCAAGAAAACATGATATCAAATTAATATAAAAACAAGGTAAGCAAATTAATATAAAAACAAGGAAACTTTAAATAGAATTTTAAGATGTTTCAAAATTTTAAAAACTCTACTTAACTAATTCCGAATAAAAGTTTTATTAAAATAATATTTTTCAATAAAAATATTAATAAAGAGTTTATATTTCCTGCACTTAATGAACAGTATTATGTCATGGAGCATTTTGTATAATTTCAAACATATGTTTCATAATCTCTTTCATATATAATATGTTTTGTATTATATAATTACATGCATATAAATTCGCCCCTTAAAAAAATTTGAAAATACAATTTTTGCTTGAATCTTTACTAAATGCTTTTAAAAGGTTAATGCACTCTAAAGATACTTTCAAAACGAATGCAAATGTACTTAGCTAAAACGATCAGGAAATATTTTTAAAAGTATACGAAACATTTTATCATTGAATTAAACGTGCAAAAATAGATATGAATGGCACTGTTAATTTTTAAAAATATTCTGGGGCATTGACAACACAATAAGCATGATCATAAATTTCTCAATCAGTTTAATTCGATCCAAGTGTTGAACTAGAATTCCGATTCAACCGAAGGATTTCGGAGGAAATAACGAGAATGAAGCAAATTAATCGAAATCATTCTTCGAGCCATGATAAGAAAGATAATAGAATGAAGTTTCATCTCAAGTATCATCCATGTCACTCTAACATGTGACTCAAAAATTGTGAAGTATATTGCCAATAGTACTCCTATAGCTCTAAAGTAATGATTATTAACCGCTTTTATTCCTTGTGGCCATTCACTTGCAAGGTGAAGGACACTCACTACTCAGTGTTTATATATATATATATATATATATATATATATATATATATATATATATATATATATATATATATATATATATATATAATCGACTCTTCCGAAATTCTTTTTTGTACGTGAAAGTTTTCGCATTTCTTTTATATTAGTTATTCTCAAGCCGTAAGTATACTTACCCCAAAATTACGAAAAGTAATGCAAAGGATTCTTCATTTCTCAGTAAAATAGCGTTTTCTGCAATGAAAATATTGAAACTGAATACATAAATAAATTAAAAGTAGATTGAGGAACTGCATTAGCAAGGAGCTTCAAACCTGATTGTTCCGTTATCACTAAACAAACGCAATCACGTTACAATTATTTAATTCTCATTGGAAAATTAAGTTTGCAATTTAATTCAAATGTATGAATATCATTTGAAATATATAAATACTAATTATTTTGATTCTGGACTACACACATATCTATCTACTCCATCTATCTATCTATCTATCTATCTATCTATCTTATTCATCTATCTATCTATCTATCTATCTATCTATCTATCTATCTATCTATCTATCTATTCTTATCTATCTATCTATCTATCTATCTTTATTCCATTCATCTATTCATTCATTTCATCTATCTAGTCTATCTATCTATCTATTCATTCATTCATATTCCATATCTATCTATCTATCTATCTATTCATTCATCTATCTATCTATCTATCTATCTACTCATCTATCTATCTATCTATCTATCTACTTCCACTATCTATCTATCTATCTAGTCTATCTATCTATCTATCTATCTATCTTTGTCTGTCTGTCTGTCTGTCTTGTCTGTCTTCGGTTCGGTCTATCTATCTATTCTTATCTATTTTACATTTGTATATATATATATATATATATTTATATATATATATATATATATGTTATATATATATATATATATATATATATATATATATATATATATATATATATATATATATTAAGTTGCAAAAGTACTTTTTCCTTTGGAGTGTGTGGGAGAGAAAATCAATACTAATTCGAAAAAATAACAACAAATGAAGATTTTTTCCAGGCAACACATAGGTAGCACAGTTGGACAATAGCGTTTCACAAATACACAGTGACACAGAACAGGAAAAGTACACTTGTACGGTCATTCTCAACATTTTGGCAAACATTTAGTGCACCAGTCTCTTCACTGCTGATAGCCACTCGCAGTAGTATTCTTAGTAATTTCCAAGGCAGGATCCGACCATCTCAACAGGATACACACTGCTTTCTCCGACCAGTCTACAATCCACGGACATCTGATTTCTACTCAGACTGATTCCTCTTAGACTGACGTCTCTTAAACTGTAGCCTTTCCCGGCTTATACGTCCCATAGGAAAAATTCACGAAAAGTCCGTAATTTTTTTTCCCGTTTGATTTTTCGCGATGCTTCAGCACCTTCGAGACTTTCCATTTCAAAGTTAATAAGTTTTTAAGCACCAATTCGCCAAATGGTTGCTAAATCCGTTGCCATGGTGAAGGGTCATTATCTAAAGAGAAGCGTTGCAGGGATGTATCTACTCATGTTCGTAATACTATATATGGCCGGCTGTTTGTAGAAAAATGCAACACCATGAAAGAATCATCGTGAATCAAAATGAAATTTAATGAAAAAACGACTTGTACTGATACAAATAAATGATGAAATTTTCAAACAAAAAGAAACAAATTAAGCGTGTCCGAAATCGCGTATTTGGTGCCACCATGCGCTGCAATAAGTGTCGCTATACGACGTATATTTGAGTCAAACAGATGTTAACATCTGCTTGAGGAAGAGAATTCCATATCGCTTTGTATGCGCAACCAGTTCGTCTTTGGAAACTGCAGGACGCGGATCACGAGCGAGACGCCGACCAACCATATCCTCCACACACGTAAACAACATGACATATCCAGAATAGCGGTGTTAAGGAAGAAGCCGCATGCGTTGTGCTGAACAGAAGTCTCGAACAGTCCGCGCAACATGTGGGCGTGCATTATCCTGCTGAAAGATAGCTCCAGGGATGCCTTTGAAGGAAAGGAACGACTTCGGGCTGTAGCACTTCACGGACGTGTACCTTGTTGCTATTGAGATTACCCTCAATTGTATCAAATTGATCGTCCATGATACGAAATCGCACCCCAGACCCTTATGCACCCGGGTGTTCGACCACCTATGTCGTTCAATAATGTTGACTCAGAAGGCAGCGTTGATCGGCATAACGTCTAACACGAACACGGCCATCAAGGGTCCACAAATTGAAGCGTGATTCATCTGAGACAACTTGGTGCCAGCTCGCTCGTCTCTGTGCTCAAGAGCCCATCGCCGACGCAGCAGCCGTCGATGATTTGCCGAGGGAATCAAAGGCACCCCTTGTGACGCAATCCACGGCGCAGCAGGACGACGACGAATTGACGAAGCCGACACCAGGCCCGGTAGCAGTAGACCAATGCTGCCAGCCGCCTGGAGGAAGTTGTGCGATCATTCACCGCCATGCGTGAGCAGGTGTCGATCATTGCGCTCTTTGACGTCACCTTCTGTCGCCCAGTGCCTGTTTCGAGCTGTTCGCTCGTCGGTCCACTGCTTCAAACTCGCAGCATCACTGTGAACTGTTCCGCTGCATATGAGTTTTCAAAAGTATGTTGCGCGATAGGAAAATCCTCCTTCTCGAAGGCCGATTATCTCCTCCCTCGTTCAAACTCCGTAAGTTGCTTGAATTTCATTTTTCCGTCGTGGAGGCATACTCAGGTCTCACTAAACGTTTGCCAAATTCTCAACAAATAATCATATTCTCAACGTCCCGCTACAGCACTTTATTTATACGCTTTCAGCATCAATTCAGAGGGATATGCTGCGCGCGCATGCGCACGCGCGATGGCGAAACTTATTAATTTGCATAATATCCTATAATTGACATTTGCTGCGAATTTCATTTGATTCTGACGATTCCTTCATGGTGTTGCATTTTCTACAAACAGCAGTTTATATGATGTTGAATTTAAACATTATATTATGGAGTACAATTTATAATTATTCTTTTGTACTGGTACTTGGATCAAAATATGTAGAGTTTGTGCTATTTAATTTATTTATTTACTTTATTTTAGGTGTCGTTGATGCTCTGAGAATCGAAGATGATAACAAAATGCGATGAGGTTTGAAGCCAAGCGTGCTGGTGTTTTTTAGTCGACCTTGCGTTACTGGACGACTTTCACTCTTTTCAAATGAAAAAATTTTCGATGAAGTGAATACATTAAATTTTAGATGCGACAACTACCAAAACGAATTCATTTGCACAGATTTGGCCACACATCAAAAAGTAAATTGCATAGAAGATACATGTAGCTTTTAGGTCCCAAAATAGGGAAATAAGAGCACAACAATACACCGAAGTTTTACTTTCATCAGAAATGTATTTCTTATGCAAGAAATTTAAATATGTCTCTATTTCTTCACTTACATGTTAATTTGAAAGAAGTTGCTACTTATTTTAAATAAAACTATTCATAGCTCCCTCTACCAGCCATTTTGATTTCATGAACATTCGTAAACTCTATTTTAATCTCTCATATACCATTCTCAATCATCCTTACTATTTATCTATTTGGGAATGCAAAATATGCACCTGAAAGAAGCAAAAATAATGAATTTAATGATGAAAATTTTCTTTCACATTTTTTGAAAATATTTTAGAATATTTTTTAAAGTTCGAAAACTCACAAGAATCATTAAATTAGGTAAAATATTTTTTAAAACAAGAGAAATGAAATTCGCAGAAAACCTTCATTATGTCTGCTCTTTCAGATGCAATCTTTTTTGGTATCTAAATAAATAAAATAATAAAAAGTTCTATGCAAGTATTCAGAAAAGATTAGCATTAAGGACACTATTTTAATTTTTTGATTACAATTAAATAATTAAAATAAAACGAATTAGATGAAATAGTTAATCGATATAATTAGGTAAAGAAAATGATACATAAGCTAAAGTAAAATAAACAATATATTATAAATTGACAATTATGTAAACTTAATTAAAATTAAGAACGATTATATATTAAATTGAATATATTTAAATACAACGTAAATAAAAATTGAAGCAAACAATAAATTAAAGTACCAGTGCTGGTACCCCAAAACGCTCCAACTCAAAACAATAGTCTCCTACGGTAGCTAAAATTTGGAAGATGTCGAAATTCTTAGATTAACATTACTACAGAAATCAGTATTGGCCGATAGACGGGAGCCTAATTACGATGCCAAATCCAATGACAAAAGATGAATAAATCAAAATTCATACATACATTCATACAAAAGAACTGAAAATTGTAGTAACTCGTATCTATCACTAAAAATATAGGTTAATATTTTTTTTTCCTCCAAACTTATAATAAAAAAGAATCATAATCTCGTTGATAGGAATCTTTATATATAAGACGATCCTCTGTCAACAATTAACATTTATAAAATTATCAATAATTGATTCTAAATGTTCAGATCATTGAAAGAGATACGTACTAAGCATAGTAAAAAACTACGCGTTCCATCTTGCCTGGATTCTTTTTCTTTTCAATCAAATATATCAGGGGAGATGTTCCCTTCACCACCCAGTCCTCGATCCCGGATTAGAAAGCCCCTTTGAGGAAATGTTCGCGGAAATCATCATCTCGCCCCAATCCAATCTGATCACTTATGCCCCATGAACTGCTTATGCTGTGATTAGAGATATTGTAGCTGAACGTGGCAATATGCCTGAAATTAATATGTGTCCAGTTCTGCGATTGCTCACCTGTAGATAGTTACGCCAACCCACACATAAACCATTCGAAAGAAATTTGGTCCATTGCATGCTTCATCATGATGATTCATTTGAGGTGAGGAAAAGGAATTTCATGTAGAATAGTAGTATTTTCTTGCATGTTATATTCTTTTCTTTTTTCAAAACTCTTTCACTTATTAGTTGTCAAAACTTTAACGTGCATATTAAATTACGAACGTGTTCCTACAGATATCTTCCAGTCTTTGCCGTTAAAATACAATGAAACTTTTAAATTCATGAGAATATGAATATATAATCTAAGTCATTAAAAAAAAGTTATCGTGAGAGGCAATTAAAAATCAGTAAAGAAAAAACTTTTCTGTGGTTTACCCAAAAACTTCATCAATGTTTTATATTTTTGATATTTTAATGAAAAATATATTAGTTCCAGGAGCCAGGATTTTTCCCTAATTTTTTCATATCGTTAAAGTGTTTCATTTATTGTCTGAGTCGAATGAATATACAATGACTTGAGGATTCAACTAAATAATTACTCTCGATTTAGATATCACACAGTTTTACAAACTCATTATAATACATAGGATAGATCACGATAAAAAAATAGAATCAGATAGCTCAATTTTATATAAATGAAAAAAAAATAGATAAAAGGGGCAAATAATTTTACATTTTTAGATATAAATTTTGAATTCATTTTTTTAGGTATTATTTTATAAAATACTTCTTTTCGTATGCATTATTTAACTTAGCTGCACAAATAATCTCTTTTTTTTGAATTCAAAATGAAGAAAATGAGGTGACACATTATGCTGTAACCTAAGGCTTTCTAAAATTAGATTCATTGAAAATAGAAATGCGTAATTTCTATTAAAGAAAAACACTTGGGTATTGATACAAGATATTATTTATGAAAAAACAAACTTAATTTTACAAACTATTCAATGTTACAAATTAGCATATGTTTTTTTTACATAGGATGCAATTATTTTCCAAGTAATTTAAAGAAACAATTCGTTCACATAAACATTTAACAAGTAATTTATGTATTTGTATTCGTTCAGTTATATATCACCTCCCCAATGAAAGTCATTCATTTCAAGAAGCCGCCATTGAGCAAAGAAAACAATCTAAATAAATAAATGTAGTCATGAGATTGTTGAAAGTTTTTTTACCATCAAGAACATCTCATAAAAGAAAACAAAAAGCATATTAGGAAAAAAACGCCATTTGAGTATTGTCTACTAGGATTACGGGAAACTCCTTTTCGTTTACAAATTAATAAGATTCTCTTACGGGTGCTCTTTTTTTTTTTTATTGCATCTACGCATGCTCTGTTTGACAATTGATGGGTTGCCTAGAAACATTTAGTTCTAAGTGTTTTGATAAAATGAACCATTGAACAATGTAATTAATAGAGACATTGAATTCTCCTTTATGAGTTAAAGTATGATAAAGATTCATCTAAGTATAACTCAATTTTGTCTAGCACTCACATAATTTCAATTGTTAAAAAAAAGTAATTTTTTGAAGCTGTTTGTTGTATAACAAAATTATTTGTTACGTAAGTCTTCAATAACTTACATAACTATAAATCGGGGGGAGTTATAGGAAAAATATCAAGAGATTTAAAATGATGTTTTGAGATTTTTTTTTTAAGAAATCTAGAAAATTTCGTAAAAGGAGATTAATGTATTCAATGATGTAACAGGATTTAGAATGTTGCTGAGTTATTCTACAATTACATATCTAACACTCTTCATCAACGAAACATATTATTAAAATTGGTTGTAATTCCAAAAAAAAAAATCAATTGAAAAATTTCGAAAAATTAAATCAAAAAAAAAAAAAAAAAAAAAAAAAAAAAAAAAAAAAAACACCTTTAAAATCAATAGCAAAAAATGAAAAAAAATTAAAAGTTCTATGCTAAGTTTTAAAGAACGAATTTAGCCACCTAAGGTGCGCTTATACTTTATTAAATTACTCCAGTGAAATAATATGGGCACTAAAATAAAACAATGAAATATCGAATGGATGAATAGTAAACTTCCGATATTAAAAATCTTCAGTGAAACGATAAATTATTAAATTGAATATTATATCAGCTACATGAAATTAAATTAAAGCAAACGATAAATTATTAAACTGAATATATTTTGAGCTAAATGTAATTAAAACTGAAACAACAATAAATATTGAAATGTGATCTAATACGCCAAGAGAAATTCACCAAAAAAATAGCCCTTTGGGTGGCTAAAAAAATGGCTACCTCACAGCTGTCTTAAAATCCTGAGTATTGTTATTTATTTTCAATTACATGTTGATTAAATTTACCTATGATTTAAGTTAATACATAAATCAATAAATGAATAAAATACATAAATATAATTGTTTCAATTTTAATACAAGCAATAATAATGCAACTGAACGAAGTACACAA
>BMAW01087077.1:340844-361027 GCA_019974015.1 Nephila pilipes
ATTGTGATTAATAGACAAGGCTTTTTACGTTTTCAAATCGTCTGAGGATGATACAAATTTAATACAAAATGCAAAACTAAGAAATTAAAACAAATTTATTTGAAATTATACATCATTCATCAATATTTATTATGAGTTTCAAAAAAAGTTAAATTAAATTATTTTATAAAATAAAATGCATTTAAAATACAATGATACTTGTTTGAACAAAGCAAAAAATTTTGAACATAAAAAGAAAAGTCAATATGCTTTATAAACATGCATTTTTAAGTTTTTAATCGTTTGTCGTTTAAACACTAAAATAACGCATTTAAAACAACATTATTTGTAATTAAGAATCATTCATTAACATTTAATATGGTGTTAATCGCAAATTCATTTAACGATTTATGTGATGCAGAGTCTTGAATTTCATATACAGAAAATATGTTATGATCTTATGTTATGAATTAAGACGTTATATGCTTGGCATTTTGGGATCAATAGTATTCATCTCGGTGATTATTATCTCTCAATACAACAGTTTTGGAAAACTGAACTAGAAATAACACCTTAAAGTTTATATAATTAAGAATATTTGATATGACCATCATTAAAGATATATGAAGGATATCCAGTGTATAATAAAACTTATCACACACATTTTTCAGCATTCAATGCTACAGTTTGACTGGATGCAGTTATTTACATTTTCAATTCGCCAGTGTTCACCTGTAAAGTTGTGCATCTTTGGGAGTACTTAGGAAGAAAAAAATCGCTGAAGTATAAAATCAGGGCTTCTTGGGGCTACTGATTAAGAACAAGTTTGACATTTGTTCTGCAACCAATCCACCTTATTGCACAACTGGGTTTCTTTCACGTATCTGGGGCGGTCATAGTGTGAATATTTATAATTTTATAAATTTTTAAGAGTTATTTTACTATAATTTGTAAAAACACATTGTGATTTTTTTTTTTAATTTTGTAATTGTAGGGCTTTAAAGTTGGTATATTCTTTTGTAATAACACTGTATATTGTATTTTATTCAGAATACTTTCAATTATAGATATTATAGGTTTATAATGTACTTTGTAGTACAATTATACGTTACTATCTGATTCTTGGGACTATTAAGAGCTGTTTATACTGAAAGATATCTCTACTATATTAAATGTTTATGACAGATACTAAACAAATATTTTACTTTCGTAATCATAGTTCATTTGATTGAGATGTTTAACTAATTCTAATTTTTAAAAATCATATGATTAATTTTTGATCATAAGTTACTAAATTTATTAATTTATATAAAAAATACTTATTATCAATTATTTCAATGTAAAAATAAATACAAAAAACGCACAGAATATTAAAAAATGGTAAAGTTTGCAATACATTTAAATGTTTTCTATATATTTAAAGATTTTCAATACATTTAAAGTTTTTCAATGAATATATCAATTGCAGCAATCGGTCTGTTTACTATTTAATTTAAATTGAATTTGAGAAATAAAATTTACTGTCAAAATATTTATTGAAAAATGATTATTAATTAAATAACAATTTTTAATTAACTTATAAACGTTTTTTAATTATTAATTAATAAGAACGGTTATTAATAAAATAACCGTTTTTTTTCCCTTTTATTAATTCCCTTTATACTTTTATTAATCATTAAGTTTTAAAGTGTTTTAAATGTATTCCTATTTAATATTAATATTTTTCTTTGTTTTATCTTGAATCTTTAGTAAAACGATAAGAAATATTCTTATGAATGAAGTGAAGCGAAGAAACTAGTTTAACAACTGTCATATGGTGCGTTTAAAAATTTCGGATTTAATAAAAATCTCATAATATAATTGAATACTTCTAATACAGAAAATGTTTTTGATTTTTTAGTTACGATAAAACTTATCAATAGATGCCTTCTTTAAATTAAGTGCTATTTTTTCAATCATACTTCCTATATTTGAATGTTTATCGATAAGTTTGTTATTTCCAACTTTTCATTGTACAATTTAAATTTAACTTTAATTCTTTTATACAAGAGATTATTTGGTTTCTCTATTCTCTTTCCTTTCCCCAATTGTAAAGCAAACTATTTAGAAAAGAAAAAGAGAAGTTTTCAAATACTTAAGTCATAAACTTTAAGATATAGAGATATACTCGCATGACTCTGTTCTTAAAATTTAAAAGCCAATTCTATATGATACTTATAATTTAATTTCAGAATTTCAATACTTCGTATTTAAAAAATGTTAAATGATTTTGTTTTATTAAAAAAGGTAAAATTATTAAGAATTCTTAGAATTCTTTTAAAAATTTTAAAAGTAAAAGGCAGAAAATATTCCACTATCAAAAGAATTATCACAACAAAAATTAATTAAATACCTTTGTTCCATTATTGCTTAGTAATAAGATATTCACAAAAACAACGACAATATTCTAATAAAGAGATTTTCGGATGTTTTGCAGTATACCTTATTTTGAAAGTTGACCATAAATTACAAAACAATCATGCTATAAAATAGATTTTTTTTAATAAAAAATAAAATACCATACGTATAATTCGTTCATAAATTTTCGAAATGATTTCAACAATAATTATCTGACTTTCATATTTCAAGTTCTGAAATCTTACGCAAAAATACAATTACGAAAAAACATTTAAAATTTAAATTTTTGGATAATTTATTTATTAAATTTAAATTTAAGTCCATATGAAAAATAATATTAAAAATGACTATAATTTTGCTCATCTTTTTGTTAGCTATTTGCTTTCAGTTATATTTGGAAAGTTTATATATAAATAAACTGTGTGTCAATAATAATGATTATTATTATTTATTGATTAAGGTAAGTCATGCAATTTTGGGACATTATTTCAATCAAAAGAGTGATATACATTTCTTAGTTTTTGAAAGAGAAAAAAACAATGCCGTATAATTTAAAAAAAAGCTTCTTCCGTTGCATGTAAATATTATTTTAATTCAAAACTAAATGTAGTCAAGACGTCTGTGTGAATTATTATTTTGGAATTAATTCTCAAAGTGATCTTTTTTTTCTTTTATCGTGATCTAATATATTCCCGTTCTCCTTCTGTAAATCTAAATTCACTTACTGGTAGCAAAACAATTATTTTTTGAAGTATTTGTCGTAAATGTTTAATGATGGAGAATATGTCATAGATATACTTTATGGCTCATTTTATTCCGAGATTTCTCAAAAACAAGTCATGTAATATTAAAGAATGGAAAGCATTACTGATACGATTTTTTTTCAATGACAGGGGTATTCTAACATTTCATTTATAATTCATAGTTATTTTATTAATATCATTAAAATTGCAATATTAAAATAGTAAATAATGACTTCACGAAAATTCATATTTAATACGTATACGTACTGAGATTTAATGAAACTGGGACACACTGAACTGATATTAATATGCCTTTTCAAAAAACTCCAATAAGCGAATTTCGAGAAAAAAAATATGTGCGAGTAAGCATATCTCGAGAATAGAAATAATTGTAATATATCTATAAAATAAAGTGAATAATAAAATAAAAACTGAATATATAAACTTATTTTAAGAGAATATATTAATACACAGAATTAATTCAAATATAAGCACTACACTGGGCAGTAATCATGTATTAATATTAATTCAATAATTATTCGCAAAAGAAATGTAAGAATAAAGAGTGCTTTAAGCGCGGATACGTGCAAAACTTTTGATGATTATTAATTAATTAAGGTTTATCAAAAACCAGTTTTTTTCATTAAATGGAAGCATGTATGGATTTCTTTGGATTCGTTAACTTCATGGAATATTTATAATGGCATTTCTTCATCCTATGCAACTTGGCTATCTTAGTCAAATATTCCCCCTTGTAATATTCGCGACAAATGGGAAATTATTTTGAATTAATTTCATTAATTTTCTTAGATTAATTAGGGTAGTCTTGTGAGATTTTTAAAATGGAATTGATGGGAATATTTTCGACTTTAACAGATTAAATAGCTTATTTAATAAATTTTAACATATCGACTTAGATTACAAAAATTAATTTACTTCCACTTTTTAATTTAGAAAAGCACCCTTTTTCATAATAGAAATCATTCATGTGATAATCAAGAGGCTAAATATCATTATCCAGTTTAAATTAGTAGGGAAAAAATAGTGTTCCTTATTTGCTAATTTCTTTCAAAGTTATTAACTTTTAATTCGGTTTTCTGAAATTCTTATCAGGAAAAGTAAATGCTTAAATTATTTGAACTTGTTATTAAAAACATGTTTTTTGTAAAGAGATATGAGTTTTGAGCTTGTATTTAAATATTTCGTTATCCTTCGTAAATATATATCTATAATAAGGGAGACGAAATATATATATAAAATCATTTTTCTAATAAATGAAAAATTTACATATAACAAGTCAAACAAGTGAGTTTGGGAATTAAAATGAGTTTTGCTGATTCAATGGAAAAACTATTTTTAAAAATTTAATCGCTTTAACACTTTTTCATTTATATTTATCAAGAGATAAATTCAGAGTCATCTCATGTTTTTTTTTGTTTCATTCCTATTTCTCTAACTAAAATATATTGATCTTACATTAGTTTTGCAGAGAGTAGTCATCTTTTTGCTAAAAGGTTTTTTGAATGAATGCAATATTAGCTAATATATTGTAAAAAAAGAAAAATATCGAAAACTGGAAAAACTCTGTTGATTTAAGGTATTATGTAAGTCTATTTTATTACTGTTTTATTAATTGGAAAGTTCAAAGTAATAAGCATGCTAATTATATACTATAATATGCATATTAATCATTATCTTTAAAACGTATTTAGCATAAAAATGTTATTTAAAATAGTGACATAACAGTAAGTGGAACATTGGAGGGGTTATGATAGGATACTATAAGCAGATTTTGATCTTTAACTTCAAACCAGTTTATACTCGTATTGGGGTACAATGCGTAATCTTTAGAACACAATAATTTAACCAGATTAATTGTCATTTTATTCAGAGTTTATAAGAAAATTGATTTTAGCTCAATCGAAATTCTTAGAAATAGAATACTTTTACTGGATTATTTTTCATTTTAATCAAATAGCTATTTACCCAAAGCTTCACTATATTCAATCAGATTTATATAATTGATTCGAGTATTTAAAATTAGTTTTGAAGTGGTCTGAAATTTTAAATTTAATCATGAAGGGATCCTAATCAGTAAAGGAATTACTGAAACAAATCATCCTGTTTTAGAATTTATGACCAAAAATGTTATTATTCCAAAATAAAATCCATAAAATAAATATTCGGACGAGATGTCTAACTAACGAAAAAAAAATTACATTAATTACATTTATGAAAATATAAAATATATACACTTTTAAGAAGAGCATTTTTACTTCTCTCTCTCTTATTCTATTCTGTCCTTAATTTCATATATAATTTTCTTGAGTTAAGATTATGCCAGATTTTCCATTTTTAATTACTAACTTTTTGATACATTTTTATTTATGTAATAAAAGTCAAAACAATATAAAATTAATTATCAATACTGAAAATCAGGTAAACTTTATTAAATGAATTTTTATTTTACAAAAATACCAGAAAAGGCTCTGCAACATTATGCAAAAGTTTATTCTATTTTAAAATACACGCATTTTTGTTATGAAGATTGGAGATATACTTATTGAAACTGAACGTAGATATTTTACAAAAATAAATTTTGTATGAAAATATTGTCTCAAATTCCTTGCTATCGTTTCTCAAAGCATCAATAGATATTCCTTACCAAGGCATTCTTAAATTTATGAAGAATTCAGTTTTGCTCGTAATTTATATGTTCGTCTATCTTTAAAATTCTTAACATCCAAAGTAAGAAAAAAGCAAGAACGCAGCCCGAATCCAATATATTCTATTGGAAGAATTGGCAATTCAATTGTTCTAACTCATACTAAGCCTTAAATCTAACATATGCAATTTTGTCTCGATGTTTTGTTCTACAGTAAGAAAAAAATTCCAAATTCTCTATCAGAATAACTGACGAGAACGATTTATAGATCGTATGTCTTGCGTCTGCTGTATCGAATGCAAGAGATATTTTTTCATGTCTCCTTTTTGTGAGTTTCGGTCTTTTTTTTTTTTTTTTTTTGGTTTCCAAAGAC
This sequence comes from Nephila pilipes, assembly GCA_019974015.1. NCBI lineage: Eukaryota > Metazoa > Arthropoda > Arachnida > Araneae > Nephilidae > Nephila > Nephila pilipes. The sequence continues at coordinate 347,002 of BMAW01087077.1, forward strand.
AAATGTGCTCTACATTTTTCTTACATTCTTATTTTGTTTGTAGGATTTGGCTTCCAGTTAGCTCATTCTTTCTTAAGCGGCCAAATCAAATCTTCTATCTGTAACGAACAAGATTTAGAGATGACATATAGGGATGCATGCTCTTTTTTTTTTGTTCCCAAGGCAAATAAGATAACTGAATGGCTCTCTTCTGTTATCTGTTGTTCGGTTTTATGATGACTCAATCCTCTAATCTGATTTATGAATGCTTAATTTTTTTACATTTATATTCTTTTCCCGCACAAGTTTCTTTGTTTCATTTTATTTCGCTCTCTCACGAGATACGGTTAAAAGTTTGAGATTCTGTTCCTTTACTCCGGTGACATTTAGACATACAAATATATTTTTTGAAACTATTCATTAATGTCGATGTAACTCAGGCAGTTTGTCAATGTTTTCTGCTTTACTCTAACGGTTTACAGAAGCAGAGGGAAATTTGTAACGGAAGGGTTCATCAACTTCTTATTTTTGGAATGATTTCAAATTCTGAAAAACGAATTACATTCATATTTTTTGAATTTATTTTTCTTTCAACAAAACACATTATGCATTTTTAAGGCAATCACAATTTTTATTAATCAAAAGTATTTATTCAGTATTGCCTGTAATGTAAGATTTATTTACAAACTCATAGTTAATATTCCACAGTATTGATCTTACCCATCAGTCTGGACATTAAATACTCATTAATGAACTGCAACTGTTTCATATGACATACAATGTATGTAGCATTTTTACAACATAATGTATTATTTTGAATATTAGGTGTATCGGAAAGTTCAGACCTTTTGTGAAGTGAAAGAAAATAATGCATTTTTAAGCACTTATTAATATGTATTGTATAATATAATTTTGTTGTTACTTAAGACCTCTTACAGCAGATGGTAACTTATAAATATAATTTTTTTTTAAAAAAAATGCCTTGTCTTTATTGACGAATAACTGAATAGTACTCGGATTATAACTGTTTCAGTTTTGAATGTTATTTTCAATCCAAACTTTTTTTGGATCGGATGAAAACAGGGGATGAAAAGTGTAGTATTTTCGAAAACATTGTAAATAAAAGAGTATACTGTACGGCAGAACAACTTGCCCCTCCAACTAAGTCGAGCTTTAGCCAAAATAAGAGAATGTTGTACATATGGTGAGATGTTTAAGAACCAATAGATTACGAGCATTCGAAATCTATTCAAAAGCTCGGTTTGGAGGGATACTGACAACAAATGTATTATTCAAACAAATTTCAAAATAAAGAAGGCGTCGATATTCAAAGGAAGCATATTATACATTCATGTACTGTTTGGGAGATTTCAATACATTTCAGATCTAGGCTGGTAAATATTGCCACCTCCACCTTACTTGCCAGATCTAGCAATTGTTCCGCTTTCTGATAAATCTCTTGAAAGTGAAAAAAACTCTAAGCTGAAGCAGATGTCAATCAAGCCCTACGTGAGTTCTTTGCCTCAAAAGTAAAGACATTTTTCAAAAAGGGTATTAACAAATTACCATCCCGCTAGCAAGAGGTCATATGTTTTATAGTACAATAAATATAATTAAATGTATGAAAATTGATTTATTTTCTTTCACGTTTTACTTTCAGATAATTTTTTTCGGTCAAATCAATACTTTTAAATAATATATTTTTAAATGCAGCCAAATTAAATTAATCATAAAAGCAATATAGCTTCAACTGACGACATTAATCATTAATAAAACTTAATATTGCTCTTTTCAAATTAAAGAAGCTTTGTTACAATAACCTAAGCTTAAATAAGTACAAAAATAATTAGAAAAGCAGTTGTTTTTCTGTTTTGTGCATCAATTATAGATGTATGTGATAACAATTTACTAGTTTATTAACCATTACTTTTTGCATAGTTTTTGTAAGGATGAAGATTGCTATATATATATATATGTATGTGTGTGTGTGTGTGTGTATCAATTTTACTTTTTCTTAGATGGTAGTCGTATCAGTTGTGATTTAAAGATCCAGTCCTTGTACCACAAGTTGTTTTACACTTCATATTATTAAAAAAAATTTTGTTTTTATTTATTATTGTTTTCGTTCAAATTCGGTAAGTGTGATTAATTTATTTTATCACTATAACCTAAAACTGGTGACCAGTAATATAATATAAATACAACTTAGTTATCAGTATACTCATAATTTATTGTCATCAATACAATTTTAAGATGAAGGTCAACAGAATGATCTAAATTTAGCTGACAAGTAACAGAAATGTATAAATATCATTGATAGACATCAACGTGTATACAACTGATTGTAATCTGTAGCAAAAATTTTGGGTTCTAATATTGGCTTAAGTTTATCGAAAAAGAGTGTGTATAATACATTAAATAGAATATTTTTCGATGTTTGCTTAAGGTATCCGTACACCTTCGAAGAAAATTTTTTGAAATACATTGATATTTGTTATAAAAATACTTTTTTATGCTAAAATATAACCTAAAACTATGAAAAACACATTTAATAATTTGCTTTTAAATCAAAAAAAAATTTTGGAGTGAAAAACATAGTGAAAATAGTACATAAATTGATTATTAGAATAACGCTCATAACTCAAAAGTAAACAAAAATATCATTATTCTGTAACTTTTATCTTATTCATCATAACATTTTTTGGGGCTGGTACTACTTTCATGATGAAAATCTTATTACAATAATTTTTATTGTGTTTCGAGTCAAATAACAATGAAAAATCATAAAAAAGTTACAACAATACATGATTTACACCTTTGTTACTAAAAATATATCAATTTTATAATCATGAAAGTGGTAGGGGTCCTTAAAAATTGTATAAGGAAGACACTTGCAAAATTTCAATTAATTTGGTTCATAACTTTTTCTGATATCTACGTTGCCATGTGTAAATATGTCAAGAAAACTCATTTTGAGAAAAATCAAAAACAAACTTTCAATTGCAATTTTTAATAATAAACATAATAAAATATATTTAAAATGCCCCTGATTTATATATAACACCTTCTTTCCTTTCTAATACATTAATTTTTTTTTTCCTAAGAGCTCTGAGTATTTTTCGACGCTGCTTTACATTTGGTGTTGAATGACGTGCAGCATCAAAAATTCGACAACTGTCAAGGTGTTTGTAAGATTTTAAGGTAAAATAACCAGGCGTTACATTTAATTTCCTTAAAATTTCAACACAGCCCTTGTACCCATCATTAAACTGTATAACAGCATCCAATGCACCAGATTTTAAAATTTTAAGGCACACGAAAACCTCTTTCGGTACCCTCTGCCAAATTATGCCATTAAAACATTCATTGGCATTCTGTGTCTTACCATGAAGGCACTTTGACAGAAGTTCTTTAGAACACAGTTCTAAATATGTAGGTTTAATTAAATTTAATACATCATTGGATAAGCCATTATATTTTTCTTTGGGCTTTTTGCCGCATGACAGTGCTCGCTGATAATAACACCAGCTATCTTTCCCGATAGGGCACTGTCCATGCATGGGTTTCTTGCCACTCGATGCACAGTGGTACAAGGCCGCAATGACGTTCTGTTGAAGTTTGAGTAGATTGCCTACATTACTTCGAACAGCAATTCCATAGTAATTTTGCAATCTGTCAATAAACGAATCGGTAAGTTTACCTTTACCAGATAAACTTTTATTTTTGGATTTCAGTTTGCGCAATCTCGCACCTACTCTTTTCTGAACATGCCCAATGCATTCCAGTTTAGTTACGCTATCTTTCCCATATGTGTCTTTCACGCTGATGAAGCCTTTAGAATCCCCGTCTCCATAATAGTGTGAATACTTCAAACCTCGTTTCCCAATTGATCGTTTGAAGATCCTGTTTGCGCCAACAGCTTCCATCTTTAATGAGGAACCTTTAAAATTGCTTCGACACACATGATCTGCTTCAAGCGTCTCGGATACAATACCTTTAGGCATTTTCGAAAGCTTTCTGCAGGTCGGACAATATGATGACATTATTTCAATGTCCACTACTTTGCCAGTGTCGATTGACAAAGCAGCAACACACCCATTCATAGAAGTGTAACCTCTACGCTGCCATGTTCCATCGACAGAAACACCGCATTCAGCTAATTTATTTTTAGATGAATGAATATTCAAAACTTCCTTAGCTGCCTTTTGCATCGACAGTTCACTTACTTCTGAAATCACAGACATAAGTTTATTCTCATGATTGGTGTATGCAGTTTTACTGAGCCTGGGTAAATTTAATGTTGCACATAATTTATATGCAGCAGAAAAACCTTTCCCAATTTGTCTCATGGCATAAACAAATCTTGCATTTACCTCAGGATAGTTTAATGTTTTCTTCGAGCTGGAAAATCTTGTGCAAAAGTCACAATGCTTACATTTTATTGCAAAACTTGAGCACAATCCATACCTCGAGTCTTCAAGTAACAGCAAACCATCGTGGAAGCATTTGGGGCAACAAAGTTGTAAAATTGAGCATAGAAGGAGTTCTATGTCAATAATTCTGTTGTCGGTTAGCGGTTTATTTTCATATTCAGCAATTTCTTCATCTAGAATGGCAGAAAGGTTCAATTTTGAAGCACTGGCATTAGCAGTTACAGTACTATTTTTGCTATCATTTTTGGTAAAACCATTACCACGAAATTGTCTTTTTCTTTTAACACTAATTCTCCTTTTTTAATTTCCCATTTTAAACGAAAAAAATTGAGCTTTTCAACAATAAAAACAATCTTAATCAGAAACTTATAAGAATGAGAACAGAAACCAAAACAGATGTAAACAAACAATAACGATTCTCTTTTCTTGCCAGAATCAAGATAAAAATGTATTTAAAAACCTGTTGCCAAATGTATTTTCAAACATTCTGAAAATTCAGATTCATGTTTTAAAATTTATTTATTTTGTACCATTGTACATATAAAAGATATTTCGAAAAATAAAAATGTAAACAAACATTTCTTCCAACTTCCTGTCTGCAGAAATGCACTTCCGGTTTCAAAAATCAGCTAACGAGTAAAATTCAAATCCCTGTAACTTAAGTTCTAAATAAGGTATAAGCAAAATTCAAACACTATTAGAAAGAAAAAAGTTTAAAATTTAAATTGATGTTAAAATTAGAAAATCGAAAATTTTGACAAAAATGACGTTTTAAAGGTGTACAGATACCTTAAACACAAAAAAAACCTCTGTTTTTCAGTCTCTTTTGAACGAATATGACTTTTACTTTTCATAACATTTGACTTGAATATATTGAAGGATATATAATCTTCTTGCAATTTTCCATTAATATTCAATGATCTTTGATAGAAAGATATCCTTTTATGAACAGATATCCATGCTCCCTTTCCACATTTGGATGCGTTGGTTACTAGAAGAAGTAGCTGTTTTGCAGTTAAATTAAAACAAAAACGTCGTTATTCATCTAATTTCTAAATATTTTCTTCCATTCACTAATTTTATTTGTTAAGTTCGGTCTGTACAGCACCATTATTTTTCGTTGAATTTCACTTCAGAAACATGGTCTATAATATCAAAAAAATTGATGAAAAATAATTTCTTGTGAGTGATATAATAAACTGTGACTGAAATGCATAAAAATAGCTAGATAATAATTTTTTTACGATTTTTTCCCCCGTTGTGTAATAATTTTTATGTAACCGAATTCAACAGGATAGGTACAACATTAATTAATTGAATATATAAACTGTGTTTATATATATTTGTATTAAAGATGCTTCTAATAATATTTATTTGAAATATAATAATATAAAAATGATAGTTTAATAGCAATGAGCTCTAGTTTTAATTATAATTTATGTTTTTTGAAAAGTATAAAAAATTCTAATTAAAAAATTAACGATGAGATTTCTAAAGAACTCAAAATTATTAAAGCATTAAATAAATGGATTATGCATTAAAGTAAATAAATTACATGCATCCAAAATATAATTTTATTTTCATCTATGTGAAATACACATGAAAAAAAGACAACATCAGCTTTTTGGTTTCTTCCTTAGTTATTAAATTAATATACGAGTAAATACGCACCACAACAACAAAATTTTAATATTTTGATTCTGCAATACTGACATGAATGTCTGATAAAAAGTGAACTAATTTTCTTATTGTAAAAAGATAAAATTTTGTTTTTTTACACTTATTAAATTAAAACAATTTCTTTAAGAAAAATCCAGCTTATTTATCAAAGTATTTTTGATTTAATATTGAAAGAAATTTTTTTTCATTTGTTGGATAATTTCAATCTATCCGTGAAGTGGGAGAAATATTTTAATTTTTATCATTACATATGTTAAATAGTTATGCAAACATAATATAGTTTACGAATTTCAAATTTCAACAGTTAACATAGGAACTATCTGTCATAAAAAATAAAGTTCTCGAAGGTCGAGTGGTCATGGTCAAGAACTCAAGGCCAGAGCACTTTTCTTCGAATCTTAGGCTCAAGTCTTGACTCTACTTAAAACCCGCCATGCAATAGGGCTAAAACAAGTTAAATATGTTGAGGATCCAAATATTCCTGTTAGGGCGAGTGTAAAAATTTGTTGATGGAGGTGCCAGTCTAGATGTTGTATTCGTCAATTTCCAAAGGATCCAAATTACAAGGACTGTAGCCAACTGCCCTTCTAAGTGTGATATTAAAAAGCAGTTAGTTGATATATATATATATATATATATATATATATGCGTGTGTATGTGTTGTTTTAATAGTCAAGTGTGCAAATTTTCATCAAAATCAGAATAAAACTGTAGATTTTTACAGCGTATGCAATTATAGCAGCGTATTTGTAAATTATATATGTACTGGTGTGCAAAACAAAGCAATAATGTAAATTTTAAGCAGATACGCATGAAATTACAGAAAGGTGTTATTACGATCATTACAATGAACAAACAATTCAATAGAAAGGTAATGCGTATGCAAATGTCAGAAACAAAACGCGCGTCATAGGTGACGTGGTGTACGCAAAACGCGTGCGGTCGGCCCCAGCAGCTCATAACTACAATAAAAGGAAGAATGGAGGCACAATTAAAGACAATCGCTGCAAGTGAGTTCGTTTGTGAGCTACGGCTAGAAGAAAACACCTGGGAGACGTCATAAATGGAGAAATGATCGGAAAGCTGGAGGAAGGGCGTAGTTTGACCAATGTAGCTGAAGTGTTCGGAATCAACAATAGTTTCGAATGTTTGGAAAGCCTTGCAAACCATAAGTACAGCTGTTAGAAATATTGGTAGTGGTCTCCCTAGAAAAAAAAACTGCAATGGAGGACCGATTTATCATTCTGCAAGCGAAAAGAACTCGATATCATTCAGCAAACGCCATTACTCAGCAACTATGTGCAGCAACAGGGAGACAAGTGTTGCGATTTACTGTGGCCGAACGTTTTCACAAAGGTGACCTATTTGCCCTCCGTCCTAAATGCTGCAGCCCTTTCAAAGTTGGTAATCGGTGGCACCGGTTAGAGTGGTGAAAGGAGCACAAAAACTGGACATCTCTTCAGTGGAGTCGTGTCATCTTTACGGATGAGAGTCGTTTCAGTGTCATAAGCGATTCTCAACGCCATTTAATTTGGAGAGAGGTCAGGACACAGTTTCATCCCACTAATATCACAGAACGAGACCGTTACAGTGGTCCTGGAGTTATGGTTTGGCGAGGTATTATGCTGAACGGGCGGACTGAGCTCCACGTTTTCGACAGAAATTCTGTAACCGGAGATCGTCATTGTGAGGAGTTGATCCTTCCCCATGTGCATCTGTTATGAGGTCCTATTGGACCAGACTTCGTTTTTATGGATTACAATGCAGGGTCTCACCAGATTGCTGATGTTCAGCAGCTACTGGAAAGTGAAGATATCACTCGAATGGATTGGCCAGTGTTCTACCCTGATTTAAATTCCATAGAAAATGTGTAGGATGCTTTGGATAGACGCCTTGTGTCGCGATTACATTCTCCGGGGAACATCCAACAACTGAAACAGAGGCTGATTCAAAATTGGGTACCCTTACCTCAAGAACCTGTTGAACAATCTGGTGCTGAGTATGGAGAGACTGTACGAAATAGCCATTGTAGTAAGGGGAGGGCATATTCCATACTAAGGAACATCTGCTTGTTGTTCTTCCTCTTGGACAAACAATCAATCATATGAAACGATACCGTGATTTCAATAAAGTCTTTTTTGTTTGATTGTATACTATATGTATCGTATTTACTTTGTCTTTCAGTTGATTTCTCGTGTAGTTTACGGCAAAACCCCACTTATTTCTTAAGTTTTGCACACCAGCATATATATATATATATTATAGCATATACCAGCATATATATATATATATTATAGCATATACCAGCATATATATATATATATATATATATATATATATATTATAAAGCTTTAGAATATTCGTAATGCGAGGAAAACATTGTGTATTTAACTTTATTATTTTCTCATTTAATACGATAAACACTTATTAAATTTATACATAAGTTTTTGAACATAATGCTTGAATTAATTCATACATTGAATTTCAAACAACAGGTTGTAAATTCCCACTCAAAGGATTTAATCTGGCTTTTTACCAAATAAATTAAATATTTACTCCTGCTTTTTAAACCACCCGTTTATAATGATATACGATAAAAATATAAGTTAAATTTAGATTTGAAATACTCTGGCGATAAAGTATATTGAAAACATTGTGTTTTTAAATTGAATATGAATTTGGAAGGAATTCTGCCTATTTAACCTTACAGTTAATTTTATTTATTTATATGTATGAAGTAATCAAAAGCATCCTCTGAAATCCACATTAACAGAGGAAGAAAAATTTGTTTTTCTTATCGGAAAAAAATTATTATTGTAGTTAAATTATATTTTTCTCTAGCTTGATAATTTCACTTAAATAAAATATCATTTAATATACTTTTTTAAAAAAATTCGGTTGCGATTTTTTTTAAAAAATAGCGCATTTATTATATTTTGTATGCAAATATCATATAAATAGAAGCAATTAAAACTAAGCAAATTAAGTGAAATTAATCTGTAGCTGAAAGTATCGATTTATCTTTTAATTTTTTTTTTAGTCTTAAGGGCAAACATTTTTTATCACCTGTTGAAAAAAGAGCATCACATGTTGAAATTTGTTATATTTCATTTATTTCTTCATCGTAACAAAATTGAATTCATAAAATTAAAGAATTAAATTCGCTGTTATTATAATATTATCAAATGTAAGCAATTTTTTCTTTTTTTAAATCGAAGTAGGTGTTAAGTAATCTGATAAAATGTATACGAAAAAAAAAAATAAACTTCGAAAGCAAAATTTGTAAATGTAGACCTTCACCACTTTTGAAATATTATTTCATACTATTACCTCTAGTCGCAGCAAAGCCACATTTTGTCCAAAACAATTTGAAAACTTACATTTTTTTACGTTAAATCATGGTCTAGGTAACTTAGTGGTCATTATCGAGGTACGTCACTAATAACTCTAGTACTGCTTCTAACGCGACGTTAATAAATACCAAATAAACTCTACGTTAAATCGCAAATCTATTGAGTAACTGAAGTTTGGAGAATAGTTGTAAGAAAAGAAATTTAAGAAAATGGAAACATATCCCCCCGTAAAACGCTTCAAGCTTTTACTTTTTCTGCTTATTCATATATGCAAAAAATATTGAAGGGTTACGTAGAAGTAGATATCTAAAGCGAGCTTTTACACGTGGAATGGAAGCCTTGTAACACCGTACCATTAATTAAACCCAGATTGCCTCCTTATACAGTGATGTAGACTTTGTCACGTATTCCATCACGCATAAGGCTTCTTGCTTTCTGATTTGAAACGAGCAACGCCCCTTCGTTCGATATATCAGAGTAACAGAAGTGAACTCCACCAACGTCACGAGGATTTAATTTTTCAGTTCAGTTTTCATTTCTATTAAAATCGTTTGGGCTATTTATTTTTATGACTTTGAATTTCAAGAATCCTTGAATCGTATCTTCGAAATGAATTGAATTCACGAAACAAAAATTAACATGGGTATAATGCGTCTAGCTGATCTTTTACCACTGCAATGCTTATAGTGAACTTAATGTTTTAGCTCGATGAACACATTGAGAGACAAAGAGAGAGAGAGAGAGAGAGTAATTAAAATACTACATATATATATATATATATATATATATATATATATATATATATATATATATATACTGAAAATTTATGAAAGAATAATTTAAAATATTTAAAAAGACAAAAATCCAGAAAGAAATGTAACAATGAAAGAAAAATAAATGAAAATATGGAACCCAGCCGATAGTTACGCATTGTTTGCCACAATAAACCGTATATTTTACAGCGTATGTAGATTTGTAAATTATATATATACTGGCGTGCAAAAATAAAGCAACAATGTAAATTTTGAGCAGATACGCATGAAAATTACAGAAAGGGGTTATTGCGATCATTACAATGAACACACAATCAATAGAAAGGTAACGCGTATGCAAATGTCAGAACAAAACATGCGTTGGCATTTTGACGTGAGAAAGATTCAAAAAACTTTATGGTCGGCGCAAGCAGCTCATAACTGTTAAATAAAAGGGAAGAATGGAAGACAATTAAAGACATTCGCTGCAAGTGAGTTCTTTTGTGAAATATGGCAAGAAGAAAACACCGAGACGTCATACGTGGATAAATGATCGGAAAGCTGGATGAAGGGCGTAGTTTGACCAGTGTATTAGCGTTTGAATCGACAATCGTTTCTGAATGTTTGGAAAGCCTTGCAAACCATTATAGGCACAGCTGTTAGAAAGATTACAGCGGTCTCCTAGGAAAACTGCGGTGGATGACCACATATTGACCTGCTGCAAGCGAAAAGAGCCCGATACCACAAGGCCATTGCTCAGCAACTGTGTACAACAACAGGGTGACGAGAGTGTCGCGATTTACTAAGGCCAGACACCTTCACAGAAATGGCCTATTCGTCAACCCTCCCATCTGAACACTTCATCCTTTCAAAGCTGGGCCAGCTGGTAACACTGTTTAGAGTGGTGTATGAGCATCAAAAATCCGCATCTTTTTCAGTGGAGCGGTGTCCTCTTTACGGATGAGAGTCGTTCGTAGCGATTCTCGATGCCAGGATCGGGAAAGAGCCCCATGTTTACGATAGAGGTTCTGTAATCGAAGATCGTTATGGTAAGGAGGTGATCGAATCCATCCCCATGTGCGTCTTTCCTGAGGTGCCATTATTGACCACATCGTTTTATAGATGACAATACACGGGCACACCAGACTGCCAATATCCAGCAGCTACTGGAAAGTGAGAAGATATGATCAGAATGGATTGGCCAGTTTTCCCTGATTTAAATCTCATAGAGAATACGTGGAATGCTTTGTGTCACGATTACATTCTCCGGGGAACACCCAACAACTGAAACACAGAGTTTTATTCAGAAATGGGCACTCTTATCCCGTTGGACAATCTGGTGCTGAGTATGGAGAAATGGTGCGAAGCAGCCATTGTAGTAGCATATAACACATACTGAGGAACATCTGTTTGTTGTTCTTCCTCTGATGACAATTATGTATACTACAATGAGTTCACAAAGCCTTTTTTGTTTTAGATTGTATACTATATGTATTGTCTTTATTTTGCGTACTATGCTTTCGTCATCGTATATACAAACAAAATGTTGTCTCTATTTCTGAACTTCATGCGTCTTTCAGATGTTTTCTCGTGGTGTTTATGGCGCAAAAAAGTTATAAAGTTTTAAAATATTCAATGCGAGGAAACGTTGCATTTAACTTTATTAATTTTCCATTTACAATAAACATTTATTAAATTTATACATAAGTTTTTGAACATAATGCTGAAATTAATTCATACAGTGAATTTCAAGCAACAGGTTGTAAATTCCATTCAAATGGTTGTTCCTGGCTTTTTACTAAATAAAATTAAATGTTTTCTTCTGCTTTTTTAAACCAATTCGTTTATAATGATATACGATAAAAAAAAAGCAACTTAGATTTAAAGTATCCTAAGATAAAGTATATTAAAACATTGTGTTTTTAAACTGGAATATAAAATTTGGAAGGAATTTGCCCATTTAACCATGCAGTTAATTTTATTTATTTATAAGTATGAAAGTTTATCAAAAGCAACCTCTGAAATTGACAATAACAGAGAATTTTTTTTCTTATCTGAAAAAAGTATTATTATAATTAAATTATATTTTTTCTCAAGCTTGATAATTTTACATAAAATAAATAGTCATTTAATGTACTTTTTTAAAACTTTCGGCAATTTTTTTAAACAACAGCGCATTTATTATATTTTGTATACAAATCTAATAAGAAGAAAGTAAAAACTAAAACAAATTTAGTAAAATTAATCTGCAGCTGAAAGTTATATGTTATCTTTAAATTTTTTTAGTCTCATTTATTGTACTTGTTGATAAAAGAGGCATCACATGTTGAAATTTGTTATATTTCTTTCACTGGATTCATTTATTTATTCAACGTAAGCAAAATTGTAACTCATAAAGTAAAGAGATTAAATTCTCTGTGATTATAATATTATCAAAATGTAAGCGGTATTTTTTTTTTCTTTTTTAAATCGGAAGTAGCGTTAAGTTATCTTATTAGTGACATCGAAAAAAAAATTAAAACTTCGAAAAGCAATGTTGTAATGTAGATCTTCATTTTTGGAAATATTGTTTCAAATTATTACCTCTCTAGCGCAGCAAGTCCATTTGTTCAAAACAATGAGAAAAATTATATTTTTCTACGTTAAATCCTGGCCTTGGTAACCTAGTAAAAGTCATTGTCGAGGTATGTCACTAATCAACACTAGTGCTGCTTCTAACGCGAACGTTAATAAAAAAACCAAAACAATCTGCACTTAAATCAAACAAGTCTATTAGAGTAACTGAAAGATTGGCGAATAGCTTGTAAGAGAAATAAATTTTAAAAATGGAAACATATCCCCTTCCCGTAAAAACGCACTGCTTTTATTCTTTCTGCTTATACATATATGAAAAAATATTGAAGGGTTACTAGAAGTAACATCTAAAGAAGCTTCTACACGTGGAATGGAACCCTTAGAATACCGTGCCATTAAATTAAACCTCCAGATGCCTCCTTATACAGCGGATGCAGACATGTCCGTATTCCATCACGCATAAGGCTTCTTGTTTCTTGCTTTGAAAACGGCTACGCCCTCGTGATATATCGAGTAGTAACAGAAATGTAGAGTTCACCAAGTATGCGAGGATTTAAAATTTTCAATTCAGTTTTTCACTACTATTCAAAATCATTTTAGGGTATTTATTTTATGACTTTCAATTCAAGAATATTTGAATCAGAATCTTCAAGAATTTAATTCACGAAACAAAATTAAATAGAATTATAATGCGTTAGCTGATCTTACCACTGCAATGCTTATAGCGAGACTACAGTTTTTATCTATGAACATTGGAGACAGAGAGAGAGATAAATACTAATATATAATAGTAAAATATATATATATATATATATATATATATATATATCATATATATATATATATATATATATATATATATAAATTTGAAGCACTTAAATCTAAAATTTAGTTGAATCTGATTTTCATACGCACACACACATTTATAAACGTCGAAAAATAAAGACTAACTAAAAAATGAATCATTGGAGTTACAGTGATAAAGAACATAAATTAAAAGGATTTGCATAATTAATATATGAATATGGAGTTCTTTAGTATGTTAAAGGAATTCAAAGGAATGATAATTATTTGTAATAATTAAGATGAACTTATTTTATTGGCAGACAAAATTATTATTATAATGTAGAAGAATCATTGTTTTTATGAGATTTAGGTAACAGAACAAAAAAAAAAAATAACGAACATTATTAGAAAGAAAACGAAAAAATATCTTGATCAAATATTACTTATTAGATGTAAATTTTGTTAGTGT
>BMAW01087077.1:366285-410252 GCA_019974015.1 Nephila pilipes
ATATATATATATATATATATATATATATATATATATATATATATATACTGATAATATACACAAATTTTACCTAATAGGGCTTTTAATAAATTTCAAAAATATGCTGAAATTTTCATAAGGAAATTTAACCAAGTTATAAGAGAACCATGTTTCTTTTTTCTTACAGCGTTTTGAGTATATATTGATGTGCGCATTTATATTTGATTTTGTCTGAAAATTTTTACTTTGTTAAAATTACTCATTGGCTTTATATATTAAAGAAATCTTAAAGTTATCTTCCTTTTTAATTGATTATCTTGATATATTTTAATAAAAAAAACAGTCTATAACAAACTGGTCTTGTTTTTTCTCATTTCGATTAAACTCTTTTCAGACTAATAAATTCATGGTTTTCTACTATATCTTCCAATATAACTGCAAAATTAAAGTGTGACTGATGTAGCCTAGTGGTATGACCACGAATTCGTAGCTTATCGTAAATATAAACCTGTATAAGTATCAGGACTAATGCACGTTAAATCTATCTAGGCTCTAAATCCTCCTATAGACGGAGAGGGGAAGTTCGGAGAGAGAGGTGTCATCCTCGTCATTTGACCGAGGTTCAAAATTACGAAGTTCGTCTCCACTAGCCCTCGTGTTGCTTCTAAACGTGACGTTAATGATAAAGAAATCGAGCAAAATGAAAGTAATTTAATACAATGAAAGCCACAATTGAATAAATTGAAGAAAACTTACTATTCAAGATAAATATACTTCATAAATTACGTATCCTGTAAAAAATCATTCTAATAAACTATGTATTCAGAATATTTAAAAATTTATTTGAATTCATGCTGGATTTTAGATATGAAAACGAATAGTTTAAAACGTACATAAACATGAATTGCAAACATCATTCCTTCGATTTCATTTTGCATTTATTTATTTCTTACTAAATAAATATGATATTTGAATGGAAACATTATTCAGAAATAAAAAGATGTACAGAACTTAAAAGAAAATTCAAAAGTTGAAATTTAACTTCTCTTCTTCTTTTACTCCACTTTATAGAAGGGAAAACGAGTTATTAATTTTTAACTGTAAAAAAAGAAATCTATGAACAAGAAAAAGTGAAACTATGATGAAGTTTACTTCCTTTAACTTTTTTTTTACCTGCACTGTTTTATAAACTTCAATCAAGTTTACGAAAAGATAATGACGAAAATGAAAACCAAGAAAACTTTTTACGCGCGCATAGAGTTCTAATTAAAATTTTCGCAACTTAACCAGTGTATAGTAATTAGTCCCATAAGTGGCTTCATTGCAGGAAGAATGGGTTCCCAGTTTTTTTTTTAATTCTTCGAACACGTTTTTAGAAAGACCTTTTCTATCGAAATTAGAAAAGTGTATAAATATATGTACTTATGTGAACTTCGTTTCAAAACGTTCGTGAATTTTATTTTTTTTTAGCAGCTGCATTTTACTTTTAAGAACAAGAGAGGCAATTGCTACGACAATGCGGTTTCCACTTGAAATTTATGAGAATTGAAGTATAGGCTGTTGTATGCCATTCAGAATTTCTTTGTTCTTCATAAAGGCGTAAAGAGTTGAGTGTCAAAAAAAATTGTGTTCTCGAATGAGTATAATTATCAAGGCAAGCTGACAGAAGTGTTTTCCGAAACTCAAACATATTGGTGTAAATGGAACACTCGAAATTTCCTTTTTCATGATATATTTTTGGTTATCGGTTTTTATTTAGTTTGAAACGTAAGAAACTTTCGAAGTTACCACTTGAATACATGTCTTCGTGAAAAATACATAAAATGCAAATCTTTTTTCTGTAGATTTCTTTCACTTAAGAAGTGGTTAAAATTAATTAGAAACTAGAGGCATGGCGTGAAATTGCTTAACTCGTTGGGTGTGTTAACTGTGGGCTATTGGGAGAATATTGAATCCATTGTTTGGAGCAGAAATACGAAAATGATTGTTTTTATCGATTTAAAAATTTGCCTGAGTAAAAAAAGAAAAAAATAATAACTGAATAATGTTTATGTTTAATGTTTTAATATTTGCTCATATGTGAAGTTAAATACATGAGTAAAAAAAGAAAAATAATTCATTTTGAACAACTTTCTTAAAACTTCTAATTAGATATATTCTCTCCTGTCAATATGGTACTTCATAGTTATATATTTCATTACACATTTGAAGAATTAGGGCTGTGCGATATATATTGTAGTATACCTCCATTTAAGGAGAAATTCTTTTGGTCCCTTTTAATAGGAACTTTTATCTATTTACCACTTATTAAGGGACACTTCTATTTAAGGGTCAAATGTCTGGACTGGTGGGTGTTCTTTATAGGCAGGAGCTACTTCATATGTTATTAATTTCTAAAAAAATTAATATAGTTGTCGGTTCAATTAACACACAATATACGAACAGAGCATTTCTATGATACATTGGTAAAAATAAGTTGAACTATAGCATGTGTAAATGTTAGAAGATAAAGGTGCCAAAAGATTGAATCGATATTCAACTAAATATAATTTGATACTTGATTTTTTACAGTCATAAATAAAGTTTATTGAAAAGTAAATAAATAAAGAACTAAATGTAATTTTTCTTCAAAATTCTGTATATATAGATTCTCAGTCGGAAAAAAATTCAATGTGCATGTACCTAAAGGCGTAAATTTCAGTAGAAAATCTTATTGATAAAATATGACGACATCAAAAATATGTATAAGTTTTTCTCTCTCTTTCATGGTTTAACACGAAATTCTTTAGCAGGAAAATATACTTCCGTTTCTTTAGTTTCCAGTTCATAAGTTTGCTCTGTATTCTAAATTCCTTTCCAAAATAATATTTTACAAATAGAAGATGTCCATTCTTTAATGTGAGAGTTCTTAATGATAGATATTTTTCCTTGTTACAATTTTCGAAAATATCCGAGTCTTTTCAACCATTGAAACACGCAAAGAACATATTTCCCTTCCAAACAGTTTTATCAACATGTAAATTATAAATTATATTAACAGTCTATCTTTTGTATAATTTGTAATAAATAAATGAAAATTTATACAAATCATTACTACTGGATGGATTAATTATCATTTTAAAACATCATGTATCAAAGTGCCTGAGGGGGATACGACCAGCGGAGATAATACAGCCATTTGGCACTTGCCTTGTTAATTTTAAAGTTAACCAACAAATAACTCTACATCTTTAAATACGAAGCTAAGAAGAAGCTAAAGCTATACTCATAGAGGGACTTGTTGAATAACCTTTCCTAAGAACGAGGTTTTATTGCATGGCAGTCGTTTTTATTTTGATTTGGTAAGTTTACCTATTTCGAGAGTGGTTAAGTAATAGGAGAAATATAAAGTACAGTTGATTCTGTTAGTTTTAAAGTGCTGTACAATAATATGAGATGATTTTCCTCAATTCTTCCGTGATTCGTACATGAGTCATTGTATTTTCAAAAACCTATTGCATCAGGTATACAGCCAATGATGGCTTTGTTGCCTTTACTAGTGGCTTTAACACCTGCATATAAATTTTTTTGCTATAAATGTCTATTATATTTAAATTTATGCCTTTTAGGCTCTTTCTCATTAAATGTTTTTATGGCTTGCTCAATATGTCACCAATTAGACAGAGCCTAGCTCATATTGTTTGGATTCAAAAGAATATGAGGTTGAGAATCTTTCCTAATTTACATTCGACTCATTTCAAATAGAAATAAAGCTGTGTTCATAAAAATATTAAAGCTGCTAATATTTTCTTTTCATCGTCACTTTTGCTTTAGCGAAATGCAACTTGGTAGAAATGGATTTAAAACGAGAAAAATACGAAAATGGATGGCCTTATTACATTCACTAGCTATATTATAGGTAAACAAGATATTTTGCAATATGTCAAATTTGAAATTGAATATATATATATATATATATATAGTTGAAACGGAAAGCTTTTTGAAAAACTTTAAGGGGGGAGATAATACTAAAATAACCACGTTATTTTTTTAAAAAAAATCTCAGCTTCATTGCAGCCATCACAATTTCAATATAAAATAAAAGTGGTCATATTACCATCGGGCACCTTATATCATGTTGGTGCAATAAACAGTTTACGACCAACACCATTCCTCTGACAGTAAGAATATTTTTTGTTTATTTCTGATTATGAAAATGTGGATCCTTTAAAGTGAGAAAGAAACATTTTCATGACCTAACAAATGGCCAATTTCGCCATGAAAATTAATAAAAGAATCCTTTTTATGGATTATTTGTAATATTGAAATATTGCATGAAATGAAAAGGCTCGCAAGTTTAACTTTTTAAAAACAAATTGCTGCTTAATTTTTAAATTCTGAAAATAAAAATATTTATAAATATGAACTTTAAAAATGCTTGGATTTAGTATTGAAATAAAATACAAAAATAACATATGCATCTTAATATAAATGAACACCGTTCATATAAGCCTAATTTTTAAATGGAATACTAAACTTTTTTTAATTTTTTGAATGTTTTTGTATAACGTTTCTCTGTGCCAAACACGCTATATGAATTTATATTTCGATATAAATACTGACTAAAATAAATTTTATAGAAAAGTTATTTTCAATTGAATGTTTTAATAATAGGTAAATCGAAAGTATAAAAACAATTTATAGACATAATAGTATTTCTTACTTATCAAAAAGTTAGTAAGCTAAGGTTTTAATATATTTATCTTTATTCAAAAAGAATTCCATTCATAGTCTTATGTACTATCAAAAATAACTTACACTTATTTATAAAAAGTTTGAAAATTCAACTAAAATTGAAAAAATACATACACATTGTGAGTAAAATAAAAGTCTTAGTCATCCATAAATTCTAAGCTTAATTTAATGAGTTTTGTAGCATCAAGAAAGACCATTGAAAAACATAAAATTTTGTAGTTCCAAAATCTGCAATGTTTGCCTTTATTTTTTTAAGAATAGTACATATTTAGCCATGAGCTCTCTGAAAATTTGTATTCATATATTCTTGCAAAACACCAATCAACACAGTATACTACAAACCAACCACTTAAGCAGGACATGAAAGAACATACATACCTTCAGTCTATTTGCTCGTCTCTCTTTGTACAGAAAAATTAATATACTTCCGTTCTTAGTGATAAAATGAAACTCATATAGACTTTAGTTAAACTTATCCACAAAAGACACGATCTTATTCAGAAATAGGTTGTTGCCTGATTGAAAATTCCTGGCATAAAAGAAGTAAAAATAGGTTATTTTCTTCGAGTGAAATAAAAATATAGTCCCATATTGAGCAACTTCATGGACGTGGATCCTTGAAGATAAAACAACTTCCACAATTCCCCAAACAGAATATATTGAAAAGGATGGGGGGTAGGGAGAGAGGGAACAAGCTAAAGGCCTTATGTAAATATTGAACTTCAAGGCTCCAAACACGTTTTGCCAAAGTCAATACAGATATCACTTTGAGATACGTGAGCTGCATGGTAGGGATAGAGTTGAGAAAGAATTCTGAGTTTTATTTTAGATATGTTTATTGTTTTCTTTACTATCCCCCTTTTCATCTTTAAAGGAATATATAAACGTGTGTGTTTTGAAGTCTTGTGTTTTTGGGGGTTCCAGAGAGATACCCTTTTGTATCGTTTTCATACCTCCAGGCGGTTGTTTTTGCGATCAGTTGAGTCTGAAGTGTCTGTTCAAATAGGGAAGATTCTTGCCAAGCGGAAATATTGCTAGAGTTGTTGCTCAGTTATTTTTCTCTCCTTCCGGCTAGTTTACTGCGAATTTATTGGGCTGACAGGCATTCCAGGACTTGCATGCTCTGAAAAAAATTATAGTGCATGCAAACTTAAAATTCAGTAGTTTAGTCAGATCGAATAGATTGATAATGGTGTTATCTGCATGTGTGATAAACTTTATGAGTCCTTAAAAATGTTCCAAATATCTGTTTTTCGACATAAGATATGAGCTTAATACTAGTAAATTGTTTTTCATCTTACTGTAGTGTCTTTTTATTAGTCTATTTTTAAAAATGTTTTCAAAACTTTGTGCATAAATAAAATTAATCGTACTATTTTAAAGATGCATTTCACATATCTCTAATATTTCTCATCATTTTAAAGTTATTTTATGTATTGAAAATTATATTAACTAATAAATAAATATCTGTTACAGAAAACACTTCTTTTAAATCTTCCAACTCAAATGTAAGTATAATAGTAAAGTAATTCAAAACTAAACGAATTGCAATGAGCTTGCTAAACATTACTCTCATAATATTTACAAAAAATAGGAATATAGTTTAATATTATTAATCATTTGGCCCATGTGACTCCCTTCTTTTTGAAAATAAGCTACTGGTTTTTTTTTGTAAAGTTACTTTAGGGAATCGTCAAGTTTTATTTATTACGAAGCGATAACCGACATATCTAAATAAAAATCATTCTGCCCATTCATTGCTCCATATGTATATAATGTAATAAATTACAACTATTAATGTTTATTTGTTCGATTTCAGGAAGCTATAGATTAAAACATTCCACAGTATTGATTCTCAATACTGTGGAATTCAATCTACTAAGTCTTAAAATGACGGCCTTCAACAGAAACAATAGGAGAAATATGTATGTATAATTCTTATTAGTGATTATGTAGATAAGTCTTAAAAATAATAAATAAAAATTGAGTTTATATCTCGCTTATTTCTTAGCAATAATTAAAACTTTATGATACCCCGGAATAATACATACGATACTTTTCATTATATATACCTTTAAGATACGTTTCATTTTTTATTTTAAACAGTCTGCAAATAAAATCAATAATTTTCCAAAGAAAAAAAAGTGAAATATATTATCTTTTGCATCCAATTTTGTAGCTGTGGTAACTTAGTGGTCTTGGTCACTGAGCGGTTTTCGTCGAATCGCAGGTTCGAGCCTTGATGCCACTAAAGACCTGTCATGTAGCTGAGGCTGATACACGTTAAATCTGTCGAGGCTCACTAAGTTCTCTCGTTTGCGTGGTGTATAATTTAGGGGAGAAAGGTGCCAACTCAGGTATCGTCCTCGTCACTTGATCTGGGTTCAAAATTACCAGATTCGTCGCCGATAGTCATCGTGTTGTTTCCGGAGAGACATTAATGAAACCAATCAGTCATCAATTAATTTACACATAACTTTTAAATTCGTTTAAAGTACATTTTACATGAAAGTTCAATGGTTTGCAAACCATTACATATTTACATATCTCTTGCAAACAGTATCTACATAACCATTTCAGAAGTTTTTCGAATTATACTGCTCATCTACGATGTGCAAATTATAAACCATATGCGCCGTTGTTTTTGAAATATGCATAGTTTATTCAACACTATGCATATTTTTAAAATTCGACTAATAATGAAACAACTTACCTCCAACGAATTGCAGTGAACTTGCTAAAATTTAAACTCCTGCGAAGTCTCAATGATCCCTAGGTCGTCCATTGATGTATCGGATCTCCAATTTTAATTTAAACCCAATGTAAATGCTTAAAGCCGTCCTGTCATTGAATGTAACCCGATTTAAAAATATGCAAAACTACCTTTCGCCTACACCTGACAGAATCCATATTTAATTAAACTTTCCCACAATTCCACCAGGAATAGCTATCGAGAACTGTGTAGTGATGGGAAGATGTGGGTAAACATAGTTTGAAGAGATACCTACCTCTTTCGATAAGCATACTTTTGCCTTATTAGTCCGTCCGTGAGGTATTCTATTGGTGTGTAAGCAGCATAGAGGAGAACCAACACTGGTTTGTTTCGGTACTTGTTGTTGAAGAGCTCTTGAACTTTCAATTTTCGAAACGGATCGAAATATTTCGTTAGTGCTGGTCGGTAAGAGGTGATTTGCAGCGAATTTGTTAAATAGATAGGGTGTAATATTTCAAAGGTTTCGATTTTAATTAGAGGTTGAGTGTAAAATAAAATGGAATGGGTAAACATCTCAAGAACTGTTGAGCTTAGGTATAAAAAATTTCTTAAAAGTATGAATGTAAATCATTTATTTTTTAATTTGCACTGAAAAATTAAGTTTCCTAGATTTGAATATTTTGTTATATTTTCTCTTCCTTAAACATTTTAAGTTAATATTCATGTTTAGTACAACTTTATTTAAAATGTGCAAGCTTCTCTTTGATATTTTTATTTATGTTAGTCATGGTCTCATATTTAAGCTCTTGCACTATCCTTTTCAGACCTACTTTGCAGTTTTGATTGACTGAATTTTAAGGATTTTTGATATTGAAAGTGTTCAGCTTGACATCATTGTCTGAATTGTGAGGCGTCTTGAAAATGTCGATCCTTACCTCAGAGAAGAGTTATGATTTCTATTGATAGATGAAACACTCTTTTGTTTAGTAACCGAAACATGACTGAATAACAATCAACTTATTTAGGTCAAATTATATTTAAGAATAATTTAAAAATATAATTGAACTGTTGAATATATTTTTGCTTATTGAATAAATTTGTAAATTTATTTTATTACAGTTTTATTGTTTTTGTTAAGTCTAATAATGTAGATGTAGCCCTTTCTTTATCCCACAACACAAATTTATAGAAAAAACAAGCGAAAGAAGCTGTAATGTCCCCGTTTCCTTCCTTTCATTTAATTGTGCCATCACTAGAGTTAAAAAAGAGAAGTCACTAACTAAAAGTTAAGACAATGAACAAAATGAAACTGATTTTATTCTGACCTTCGAATTTTCGAAATTCATTACCTAAATTATTGTTTGTATAGAACAACACGTCCCTATGCACATTAAACCGATATACTAACAAATAAATCTTTACTTATCTGAATCTCATTATTTGGATCCAAGTCTGTATCAAACTTCTAATATGGATCCTATCACACATTCATTCTCTGGTGATTACTCAACATCTAATATAGAATCAACTTATTTTTCTTCTTATCAGCGTAAACGCACTTTTATCTTCGATGATCTAACCTCCAATCTCTCAATCTTACCAACAATTATCTTATTAATTTCTTCTTTTCTTATATATGCTATCATCACATCAATCTTATCCTCTATATTTCAAAATTTTAATTCTAATTTACATAAATCTCGATTCATTCACAAGAGCAGATCCTCAAATCAAACAATATTATATAAAAGTTCCGTTTTGTTTGATACGATTTTGAGGGATTGCTTATTAACATAGCACAGAAAAGCAACACGAAGGCTATTGGTGACAGACTTCGTAATTTTCAACCTCGGTCAAGTGGTAAGGATGACACCTGAGTTGGTACTCCTTCTCTAAGCTTCCACATGCGCCAAAGGAAGGATTTGGAGCCTCAATCAGATTTGGCGTAATTCAGCCTTGCTAGATGACGGAATTTTAGCGGCATAATGGCTTGAATTTACATGTCAATGAGAACCAAGGAGTCAGGACCATGAACTCTAGGCTACTGTCACCACAAAGATTATTTGAAAAGCAATACATAAAAAAAATCCTATTATAAAGTTATCAGGCAAAAACTTTTAATTATATTTATTCTTAAAAATAACAAATGTTATGAATTAGTATTCTACAGCAAAATTCTTTGCATTTAAGTCACAAAAGACATGTTAGAAGCTTGTTCAAACATCGAACATAATTTGTTATGTGATGTTAAATCACCACTGATTATGTATTTATTTAACTATAAAAATATTAATTAAATGGAAAGTAATATGCTCTAGAGTTGAAGCGCTGAGATGTATTATAATGAATATCGCTTATGTTGGACATTCATAATTAAAAAATTTAATTCAATTGAATAAATACAACAACCTTCCTTTCTTTTCCTTTGCGCTAATAAGAAATATAATTTTGATTGATTCCCGAGAAAATATTAGACTCGTATATACAGGATCCCACAGAGATTCATGAGACAAATACCTAACATATTAGAAAAGGAACTTTATCACTTCATCCATTGTTGCAATCTGGTATTAATATTAGTGGATACAATTTCAAACAATTGTTGTAAGCATTGATGCAAATGTCTTTGGAATATATATATACCAATACCTGATTATGTCTTGGCTCCAATTTCAAGTATAGTATTCCGCAGTAAACTAATACATAGTGCTATGAAGCGTGTTATATAATACATTTTCAATATAGTAGTACATGCTTTATCCAATATTTACAATGTATTAATGTATTAGACTTACTAGCATGAATATATTCCATACATAAGTATACGTGTATTTCCAACATCCTAATATATTAGTATACGTAATGTATTTCAAGTAATGACATGGGATGTGCCAAATATTTAATTAAATTTCTATTCGTTTAATATTAATGAAACGTTCAGATTCTACTTCTTTAAAAATTAAACCTCTTTCAATTATATATCGAATATTTAATATGAATTGCACTTTAATTTATTCAGTCAGAGCCATTGCTCCTTTCTTAAATTTATTCGAAACCCTACATATGTCGTAAGTCACTTAATTTAGAGTTATTTAGCCACATATTTTAGAGTTTGCGTGTAAAATATGAATGTCTCACATTGAGTTTCACTTTGTCACTTAATACCTGAACTGTAAAAGCTGAATAGGAACAAATCTAGGCTTCCCAAACATGCCCTCAAATTTCTCCCTATACTGGTATTCATAATGCAAATTATCACCGTATGAATAAACTTTAATGGACAGAATCCATGCACGATGACTATTAGACAGTTTAACATATTGGACAACAGAGTAATTAATTACCTTAACAGCTTTGTTGTCGTTTATCATATCAGAAATCAAGGAAGCAATAATAAGGATTTACCACTCTTTATCACGAAATATTACATAACAATACATGTAACTGTGTTTTTGAATGAGCCAATCTCGTCGCAGGTTTTGACGTGTTTCCACTTAACAAATGTTTGGAAATGCTTTACTTTGATATTTCATTTAAGAACTCCGTCTTCTTAAAGAATCGTGATATATAAAAGTCAGCTTTATTGTATAATAAGTATAATAAATATTATTCACAATATTGATGGGATATATACAGAAAGTTGTGGGGGTTAAAACAACTAAAAGAGGATAGTCAGGTTGCGATTATCTCAATCGAAACCCGTGGTTAAAAGTCACTACAATCGGACCAACTTATTATGTCTATTGTTTAAAGTCTGCAAAATAAGTTAATATAATTATTATAATATTTAGTTGAGCAGAATCAAGACACAGCATATATTGAATTGATTTAATTAGCAATTATTCAAAGATTAATTAAATTGGTTAAGGATTTTTGTCTGTGGGGTTACTACTGCGTAACAATATCACTTAATCACAGCCGCGACAATCGTTTACAAGCTGTTTTTCAAAAGAAAATAAACCTAATATATATATTCAGATAATAGTGAAATCATATATATATACATTGAGAGAGCTAAGTTATTCTGATATGAGTAGCTCATATACCAATACGGTTAAGTATATCTTATGATATTTTCATATTTTTCTAAATTTTAATGCAATATATATATATATATATATATATAAATAAATTTAGAGCAATTTAAGTTTTTGTAGATTTTTAATACTGGGATTGGTTTTCAAACATGGCCATGGGTTCTTGTTTCGATTCACACGTCAGGTGAAAAAAAGGGGACTTTCCCTTTTCATTCGTATGCCAAGTTTAATTACGTGTGGGAATTTAAAAAATTTATGCATTAAAAGTTAGTCCTCTTGGAATCTGCAATATAAAATTAAACACTATATTCAAGAGTACCACCACGCTGCTTCCATGTAGATGTGTCCAGAGATGAGGATTATCGGTTAGGCAGTGATCTCTACTACCTGCATTTCAATGCCTCGCACTGCTATTCATCATAGTAACAATAAAGAATAAGTTTGATCTTCTATTTTCTGCTGTCTCTGCAATGATTTCCAAATAATTTTTATATATTCTATGAATAAATAGTGTACATATATATATATATATATATATATATATATATATATATATATATATGCATATACATACACACACACATACATACATACATACACACACATACATACATACATACGTAAATACACACACACACACACACACATATATATATATATATAACACTCAGAAACGATTTTTTGGTCAGTTATTTGTCCATTGGTGGGATTTTGTGGGTACAAAAGCTATTGCAAAAGGAATCGATATATTGTTACAAAAATCGTCCTGTGGGTGTACGATGAAAACAGTCCAACAAGGAGTGTAATGAAGAATGACTCTTCATTTTTCATTAATATTCAATAAAAGACTAGCACATGTTGCAGAACTGTACAGATCAGAAGCACAATAGGAAAAGCTTCACTTGTACACATTAGCACAACAAAACAAATAGAAAATCTCAAGTAATAATAGTTATAGCTCTTTCAATATTGCTCAGATCTGTTCACTAACCGGCAATGTAGTCGAAACTCAAGTAAACAAAGATTCAAGATTGATATATTTCAAAGATTCACGTACTATCTCAGCAGTTCTGTGTATTTTTTGCTGTCCCGGCCATTTGTGACGCCACAGGTAGGATTCTGGAAGAATTCAATCCTTCTCTTTCAAAAGAAATATTGAGGAAATCCCATCACATTCGAGAACCTTCAGTTTGGCACGAAGGTCTCCAAATTTGTTGCCATGGTCGTGGGTTATTGTTTGATATTTCCTAGGCATCCAACAAAAACTCTGTAATTGTTTCTTCAACCATTTTAGTAATTTTGCAGGGAAGTGTAATTGCAGGTTCTTAACAATATTTGTAGTTCTGGTATCACATAATTCAAAATAGTAAAAGAAAAAACCTTTCAGAGTTGGTGAAATCTGTTACCAAGATTATCTTCCTATAGAGTTGTATAAAGCTGCTATCTCCAACAGAAAAAAAACAAGTAGAACAAGTGTCTAATGGCTTAACATGCGGTGGATAAATTAGAAATGTCAAACCTAAGCAGCACCGAATTCAAATATAATTTTGACGATGATGACATTTCATGTAGCAGACATTAAAAAAATAACTAAGCCAACAATTTTAAAAAGTAGAAATAAATCATTATTGTGTCCTAAAGATAAAACATTTTTAAAAGAAATAAAAAAAAAATGATGAATTCATTAAAGAACGTATCTTTAACGAATCGCGACTTTTACAGGATTTTAAGATCAACGCAAGGACATCAATATTTAAATATACATATCTCGTAATGAAAAAAAATGTTTGTTATAATGAATAAACAAAAAACTTGGCGCAACAAATGTTATTATACTATTTTTACTTTATATCCTTTTGTCTTTTTCAATTGTCAAAGGATGGAAGTCTTAAAGTTTTTTTTGTCTGCTGCCATGTTTCAAAACATACGCTTTTATTTGCTCATACTGTACATATCGTGTTCTGTTTCAGAGCTAACTATTTGAAAAGAGGTTTAAAATACTGTCCTGATTGAATGAATAAATAAAGAAGTTTTAAATTTAACACAATAAAAAAATATTTTAACAATTGCCTTTCATCACTAGGATCTTGCACCATATCTTAGTTAAAAATAACTTCACTTGAAGGGGGAAAAAATAAAATACTTTAATGACAGTCACTGATGAATAGCTAAAGACACTCTCTTTCTAATTGCAAGTTAACTTAGGATTAACTAATAAATTCTTAGCTTACTAATACACTTGTAAGATTCGCTGCACTACCAGCTGAATCTTATCTTACTGCATCTTCTATAAAATCCTTTTCAATCCACAAAATTAACAGCAGAATTCCAATCCAATCACAAATATCTGTCAGCAAATCGTTATCATTTATATCCCTTCATTTTCCTTTTAACCTATTTCATTTATATATCTTTGTATCTAAATCACTTCACTACATTTCTTATATTTATACAACTTTCCTAATTACGTTTCATTTTGTTTGGAAATAAATTGAAATTTATTGCAATTCATATTAATATAAAGTCCTCAAAGTCAGTGAAATGAAAAGAGCAAATAGCCCAACGTCACATCTTTAGTTTTCTCAATTTTTGTTTTCTGGACTTTTCGTATTAATTTCTGAATGACTAACGCACTCTTTCAATCATTTTTTGTATCATATCTATTTATTTAGTTTTTGCTTGTAGTCACATTTTATAAGAAATTTAATCACCTTGATAACTTCCAATTTGTATTCCTTTGCATACTTCGTTTTTGTTTTGAAACAAACAAAATAATATAAATTAGTGAAGGTAAATACAAATTAAATAAATAAATGTTATGAGCCCTAATTCACAAAATGGCTGTTGGGGGGAGCTTCATAATATTTTATAATTATCCAATATTTATGAATCACACATGATAAAAATGTGTTCTGTAAAGTAGTAACAGTCCTTTGTTAATAAGATTTTGAAATGTTTCGGAAATGAAACAATCGTGCATTTTAGGAAGCCTAACTTTAACTGTATTAATTTGATCTATGAAAAATTATTTTGAAAATAAACTACTTACTTTTATTAATTTAATTTTCGTTATTTCTTTGAATACGCGGACACAAAATATGAAAATTTGTAGTTTGTGGTTTGAATATGTGTTTATAGGTGCGTTTTCTTTTCCTTTTTAATAAAAATATAAAAATTGTAGAAAAAAATCTTTATAAATATGCTTAAATTCGCTTAAAATAAGAAACACGAATATGGAATTGTTTATCCTCACAACAAGAAACCAACTGTAAGAAAATACTATTCATTATATTTCCTTATCTGTCACACAGACGGAAACCTATTTTCTTCTTTTAGGTAAGATTGAGATTGATTCCGATAAGGCCATAAGTCCAGTGACACAATTTCAGCAAGATATGGACGAAAACCAAAATTTGTGTTATTAATGGCAGATATACATCCTTTTCATCATATGAAGTCAATAATTTCTTTTCTTTCATTCAGATTCTTACCTTGTGACGATAGACCGTCATTACTTCGATCTTGTGCAGTATCTAAATCTAACATATTAAACAAAAACTACATAACTCTAATTGAGGATACATAAGACGAAACAAGCGAAATTATTTATTATCACTGCGGAACATTCAAGAGGTCGCTCTCTGTAGAACTTAAACTTAACTCTCAGACTTAATTTGTGATTCAAAATAAGAAATCTCTTATCGATCTTTTAGTTATTGATTTTACAATTTCCTTCGGCAATAATTACGTAGATTAATGCTATTAGTAGAATGCACTTTAGTCCATAAAACTAATAAAAAACTTCAAGCTCAGTAACAATTCTCTGACTGTCAATCTTTATCCTTTTATCTCCCTTCATTTTCCATTAATTTCACATCATTTACATATAATTATATCAAAATCACTGCACTTCATTTCTATTTTCATCTAATTTACCTAATCACGTTTCATTTTGGTTGGGAAGAAATTGTAATTTTATGCAATTTAACTTGATAAAAGTCCCGGAGGTTGGTAAAAAGAACACCGCGATTAGGCCAACATTAGGCCAACGTTAGGTTCCTCAGCAGTTAAGGAACTTATAATCTGAAGTATTTGACCACATATTGATTTTTAGCACATGAGGAAAATAATGTAAAAAGAGTTAAAGAAATGAATAAAAATTCAATGTTTTCTTTTATAATATATTTTTATAATTTTTCCTATTGCATACTTTGATTATTTTTCTATTTTGTGTGTTTTAACTATTGGTTTATTTAATAAGATCTATGACTGTTTATAGTATTCATTGGAATTATTATGGTAACAGTGTGGTTAAAATTTGAATAAATGAATTACTGTCAATAATACTTGATAAAATACTGTTCCATTCTGTTTGTTGCTTTTTATTTGAGCACATTAAGTATATTCTTCACTACATTCGTACTGCTTTGTCTTTTCACTGGAAATGATTAATTATAAGTTTTAAAGGGTAGGATTCAGTTAACTTCAAAATAGTGATTCAGATATAAATTTTAAGTATATAATTTATGCTTTAATTAATTATCTACAATTCATGGTATTTAGAGCTCGTAGAAATATGTATGCGAGTGTACATGAAGTCTAAACGGAACGGAAAAGAAAAGCTGTAATTTGTAATCTTGGAATATATATGCTACAACACCCTTCGCAAACACATATATTGCTAATTTGATGTTTCTTCACACGAGGTCTGTTATTTTAACGTAATGTTAACAGTTTGAATTTTATACTGAAATTAACATTCAAATTTATTTAAAGATTAAAGGGTCTCCTAACCATTAATGATAGTATTCCTAATCAGTACAACCCACTATAAATCAAATCCTATTTTCCTATAGGTCATTTTAAACGTTGATCCCAAAAATAAAATAAAAAGGGAATTGGTTTCATTAAGACGCAGTTAAAAGATTTCTATCGAATATATAGTTCGTATTGTTTTCTTTTAAGGCCGCCCCCCCCCAAAAAAAAGGAACATTTTGATTGATGTAGTTAACTGCCACATAATTATTTTTCATGTAATTATCAAGTTAAACAATCGGACAAAACAGTAAAAAACCGATAAATGTTTTTGTTGGGGGGGGGGGAGGTATAATTGTAAAGCTTTAGAAGTGTTCGTATCGTTTCCCTCTGAGCCAAAATAAAATTAAAACATTAGCAGTTAATAACAGAATTAATAAAACATGAACAGATCCTTACTGCTTCTTAACTTGAAAATCACTTTCACTGAGTAATTAGAATTTACGTTAATTAATCCTTCAATAACTTATTTCAGTGAAAAAACTCACCTGAAATCATATGTGTATTTTACGATACAGCACATAGGCAAGGAAAATTAAACTAATTTATAAATAAAATGAAGTATGAAATGGCTTAGAAAAAATTTGAAATATTATGATTGAAAAAAGAAATTTAATAAAAATTTTGTATAAAATAAATTGATTGCTATAACATGAAAAAAATTATCTGTGTGTCCATCGTTTCGCCAGGATTCACCTGGATAATGGATATCTATAAATTTTGTTTCTGGTTTTATTATTCGCCAAATTCTAAAATATGAATTTTAAACCTTCTGACGTTGAGTTATTCGCGATTTTCTATTCCCTAACCTTGGTGACTTTATAGCAATTTGAATTGCATAAAATTAAGATTTCTTCCCAACCAAAATGAAACGTCATTAGGTGAATTACTTAAAGATAAGAAGTACAGTGAATTGAATTTCAGATGGTGATATATAAATGAAATATAACTTGATGGCAAATGTAGGGTGATAGAGGATAACGAAAATTTATAAATATTTATAGGTTGTATTAAAACATCGTATTTAATCATTTGGATTGAGCCGAATGTTTTTTAAAATATTAAGATAAGAATCGGCTATTTATGAGAAGTTTTTGTATCAGAACGAGGGAATTAGTAAGCTAAGACTTTATTAGTTGATCACAGTCTAGAATTGATGAGTAAGATTCAAGAGAGAGCAGTGATTTTCTATTATTTAGCAATTTATAAAGGATTTGTAATTGATGTTACGCATATTCAATTGCAGCCTAGTACTTATTGTCTATTCACTTAGAAGGAAAGATGGTAGTAGAATTAAATAATGAAGCACGATCGTCATAAACTAATTAAGAAATTCCCTCTAAATTTTACTTCCACCTCAGAGCTTGAAAACTTTTAATTGAATAATTCAATTAATGCGTTTGTACATTTAATTTTCTAATTTAGCTAAAAAAAATTATTTCTCAAAAACTATGAGAATCTCTCTTATAATAATTGCACACATTGCATATTGCAATAGATCCATAAAAATCGAACTCAATTATAGTTGGAGATTATTCATTTATATCGTAAGAAATAGAGCGACTTTTGCTTCATTTTATTACACTAGATTCAAATATAGTTCTTAATAATAAATCTAGTAGATATTTTTTATTTGAGAATGACAGCAACAGTTATGTCATGAGTTGATTTTGACTTGTAAAAGCTGCATTCAAAAAACAATACAATATACTAAGAATAAAGTGACATAAACATAATAAAATTTAATTTTATAATTCATGTGATAATTTTAGTATTTCTCGCCCAAAGCTTCAAACCAAAAAGAGGATTCATAGCACTGGTGAGTGATAATAACTTTCTCAATCACAAAATTCTTCAAGATGTTTAATTAAATAACTTGAATAATTATTTCTTACAAACTATTATTCGAATGAAACTACGCTATCGGTTCATAACAAGCGAAGTAATTGTTGATAGGATCCAACTAAATTGCAAATTCAATCAATTACATCATTATTGCCTTTATTTGGTAGAATCTGTATATGAAAAAAAAAGAAAAGAAAACATCCAAAGAATAACAATATTTACACAGGAAACTACATTTCATTTCAGTCTTCTCTTAATATTGTTACTATTTTCTAACGAATGCACGAAACCCGAGTCATAATGTTAGAAAGTATAATCAAAAGGTTCCTAAAAATTCAATTATGAATGGATTTTGAATGAATATTGAATTATGCCTATATTTCTCACACTTCAGCAGTTATTTCAATATCCACTATTAAATGAATAAAACCGAGTTTTGGGATGATAATGAATGAAAGAGATGTTCATGTGATCCAGCTTAATAGCACGTTCATTGAATTACATAAACGGTGAGTTTAATTGGTAGATTATGTATGAAATACAAAAGAATACCCTAATAATAACAATATTTTCGCATAATTATACGTTTAATTCCACCATTCTCTGAAGAATGTTAGTATTTCTTAAGGAATGTACAAACCCTTATCATAATTTTAGAAAATGAAATCGGGAGTTACCTATTCAATGAATTATGCCTATATTTCCCTCCCTTCAACAATTATTTCATTATCCTCTTCTAAGCGAATGAAACTAAGCTCTGGGATGATAATGAATGAAGGAGCTGTTGATGTGATCCAGACGGATCAGCATCCACAATCCCAGCAGTTCCTCATCACCGTATCCTTCCTATTGATTCCGCATCACGGCCAAAAACAAATAGCCTACCTCACGTGAAGACTATTGAGACGAAAATACCCATCAGGGAGAAGATATCATCAGAGATGAAAGTACCATTCCACCTTCCCGGAACGGAAAAAATAAAAACACAATCGATCTTTTTTACTTTCTCTCTCTCCCCCTTCCCTACAGTACAAACGGTATCCAGGAACCGGGAAAAAAGGCGGAAAAGAAAAATACCCCTAAAAGCAGCAACAAATTCCTTGAGAAAAGGGAATTATGTGGAATAGATGGTTGCTAGACGTGTTCTGACTGTTGAGCTGCAGTAACTGCTGTAGTTTAAAACATTTGCTGTGGTGGAATGTTTTCGGCGTCGAATGGAAATTAAGGTCTTTTGTAAAGATGGAGAGAAAAGAGTATTTTTAGTTATCGGTAACCGGTAATACTAATTCTGGAATGTTTCACTGAAGAGACAAAGAGAGAGTAAAGTAGTTCATTAGGATTGCATTGTTAGCAGGGATCTGGAAAGGATTACAGTAACTTGACTTGTTAGTTTGTTTCTTGAGATTTGTTTATCGAATGAAACGCATAATTAAAGGCAAAGAATAGAATAGAATTTCTGACGGTTGTATTTTATTTCTTTTTTTTTCTTTCATTTTTAAGGGAATCAAAAACATTGCAAAATTGTATCTTGAAGGCAAAGGTCTCGTCCTCACTATTGAGAATTTTGATAGAAAATTAAAAGGTTTATATAGTATTTTAATTAATTTATCTAATGTGATAAGTAAGCAAGAAATAAAATTACTGAAAGCTTGCTTCATAAATCAAACACATCTCGGATTACAAGAGCAAAAGGGGTCTATGCCTCACTTAGTATAGACTTTCGAATATATTGCCAAATGTGTATATTCGAATATATTCCAATATATTGACACAGACTTCGTTTTGGTGCATCAGATGGTGAATTTTAGATTTCATGGACCTCAGCATACCCCGACCTCATCATACCCCGCAAAAATGGAAGATAAAATTAGGTATCAAACTCTTGATCTTAGATTACAAGCTTCACACAGTCCTTCGCCAAATTAGATAGTGGTACTCTGCTTAAGTATGTTTTAATGATCAAACATTCGCAATCAGTAACAATCTGATTGAATAAAGGCACATGCCTAATATATCAAAATTGGAAAACAATCAAAAATTAGAAAACGAAATAAAAAATATAAAAAAACTTCAAATTTAAATCAAATTTTAATTCAAAAGGCAACACAAAATATAAGAAATCTATTGCTTAAAAAATAATTAGATTTAAGAAATAAAACTAGAATATAATTCATTAATATTTCTACATTTTTTTTATCATGCCATTTTAGTCCTAACTTATGAGATCAAAATCAAAACATTAGACATACTGATAGTATCGCCTCTATGAATCATAATTACAATTAAGAAAAATACAAGAAATATATATATACATACATACATGCATGCACACACACACACACACATATATATATATGTATATATGTATATATATATATATATATATATATGTATATATATATATATACTATATATATATATATATATATATATATATATACCAACAATATATATATATATATATGCTATATATATATATATATATGCTATATATATATATATATATATACTATATATATATATATATATGTATATATATATATATATATATATTGATATATATATAATTATGATTTGGATTTTCAGAATTTCATCAGCCATAAATTTAATATATTTATAATCTTTTTACAGTTGTTACCATTTTACAATTTAATGCTACTTAATTATTACTTCTGCGGTCATTATTAAACTGTTTAAAGTATAATCTTGAAATTCATAGTAAAAAACAGAAAGTCACACTAAAAGATCAGTTTTAGATAGAATCTATTCTATCTGTCAATCTAGAAATCTAGACCTATATATCTATGGATAGCTTACATTATCCCGTCGAATCTAATTTTGATAAAATCATTCAAATATCAGCCGAAATCAAACGGGATGAGTCCTTAGTTCTTTCTTTCCTGAACCTTTATCAATCATTTCTGAATTCACCCTAAGCTCTTAAGGTAATACACAAGTCTGATACAGATATCTCATTTAATAATTTCAAACAACTACCTTCACATAACATTAACTTCCACCCCTCGTACTAAACTCTTCACAGCTTATATATTATCTCCTCAGTCCCTTTCATTGTATTTCAATCAATGAAATAAATCCTTTTCGTTTTACTTTGGGAAAGATTTTCCAATTCCAGCCAAATCCCAAAGTATTGTTGAAGGGAGAAACGTAGATCCCACTCATAACTGGAACAGAACTTTTTTATGTATATCAATAAAATTTTTATGAACGGTTTCATCCATAATTGAAAAAAATAAGCAAATTTTTTTTAAAAAAATTATTTACCTTTTCCAAAACAGATAAATAAATTTATTTTGCATTTAGCAACAACAGATATTATTTTTGTAATGTTTGCAACTCTTATTCTTTTCGTAAAAGCGTACAAAAATGCAGAATATCTTACGCATCTAATTTTCCAAAACATAATATCATACAAATCTATTCTATGTCGTCACCTAGAAGACATATAGTTGCATCACTTAAACCATCCACACTCACAACAACCCTTTTCACTGCGATGACCTTGTCTAGGAGAAGTAGAGCGAAACTGAAAGAGAAGAAGGATTTCTCCAAGGCAAAGGGGAAAAATCCGAACAAAACATTTTAGTCTAATTTTTCTGTTCGACAGAGAGTAGAATAAACAAACAAGAGTACTTCTTCTAGAAACGGATGATAGTTTCTTCGAGCCTGTTGAACGAAATATTTTGCTTCCTTTATCTTTTAATACGGCTGTCACTGTTGACAGATTAAGAACAACATAAAAGCCTCATGAAAAAACGAAGACAGTTTTAATGTGTATTTCCTTTTTGGTATTACTAAAGTAATGAAAAGTGATCAGAGATAGCTGAGAAAAAACTTTTACTGAATTATTTCATTTAAATGGTGTTTAGAAATTAATAAATAAGTGTTTTAGTTTGTAAGCTCTTTATAAAATTGTTATAATATGTAAATAATTTTATTTTATCCTATTTCTTATTTAAGAATTTTATCTCTCTTTAAGGAGAATTAAACCAATTGTTTGAAAAAGTAGTATTATATATATATGTTTTTTTCTTATTTTGTATCATCAGAGGGTAAGAGGAGGTCGACCATGTATCTATTATGAGGTCTAGAGTTTATTTGAAATTAGACTCAGTAAGATGAATTAAGGGACTTGTAAAGTAGAGAACTAAGTCCAAATCTTCAAAATTTGTTTTTCATTTTTTTGTTAATATAGGTGTTTGTTTGGGACAAGAATTTTACACAAATGTGTAAAATGGGATCTCTTTGGGCAGCAAATATGAAAAAATAAAAACATTTGCCTTAAGTAAAAGACTTAATTCGTTGATTGCAAAATCAATGTAATTCGAATTTGCCTTGTTTTTCATTCCTGTTCTGAACGAACCCATGTGACCTTTGAGAGAAAAAATGGTAATCCATGATGTTAAGAGCAAAAGTACAATTTCTTAGATTTGCACTTTCTCTCATCAAAAGAGAAGAATAGAGTTAAGCATTTTTTGTCAATCACTGTTCAAAGAAACTCATCCTTTGTTACTAAGAGCAGTGAGCTCAGTATCATAAGTCCATAGGTGTTTGAGTATCTAATTTGAGGGTACATAAAAATGATCAGTTTTTGTGTTTGTTGCTTTAATATAAGAAGCCCTATCAAACTGTCTAGTCCACGAGTCAGAAACAAATTCTTACATCATCAAAACTTGAAGCTGAGAGACTCATTTGAAAAACATTTTAAAAATATCTGAAAAATATCACCAAACAATAGAACTTTTCAAAGATGATGAACTACTATGTGAAAAAGATAACCTCAATGGTCGATGAAGCTCAATGTGAGAACGAAACACCTAGTTATCTTCAGGTTGTGCAACTTGACTATTTCATTGTGACAAAATTAATATCTGTTTTTTATCTCTCTTAAGTGGAACATTAATCATCAGACATTGCATTTATTTGTGTCGTTAATTTTAAAGATTAAATTTAAAATGTTAACTTATGCTACGACTATTAATGGAAAGACTATCGCCTAACCAGTTTTATGTGACTCCGCAGTAATAATTATTTTGTTACCTTTATTAATTTCAAAATGGTAACATTAATGTCGTTACACTCGAATAAGTGTGCTGCTTTTTTTTTTCAAATCTAAGATTGAGAACTTACTTGGTGCCTTCTTTACTTTCTTTCCTCTCTTCGAAAAGTTGTGATTCTGCTTTCTTCTTGCAACGTAACTTTTTATAAAGAGGAACAGCTTTTTTTTAAAAAATTATATGAATTCACAGACCTCAGATTGAGAAATAAGTAAAAATAAGCTCTATATAAGGGACACAGAATAATTAAAAAAAAAAATAGTAGGTTGAATTGCAAAAGAAACTTTTTTAATGTTTATTATTGAAATCAGCAGCCTAATTCAAGTTAAAAACAGCTCAACTCCTGCTATTCATTGATTGAAAACACAGTATAGTATCAATATTCTTGCGTTTCGCGAAATCGACAGCATACCTTTTGAATTAATTACAAATTAAACTTATTTATTAACAATCGATCAATAGCTCAAAGACAACAGAGATGGTGCTCGTAGTAAACCACTAACCAAGTCTTTCTAATTACTAACCTTTGTTGAAACGATGTTCAAATTTTAGTCGATCGGACCAGGAAAAGGTTTTTTTGAAAGTGAAGTGAAAAAGGTTTTTCAAGTGGGTGCACGATTGCTTTCGATAGAACAAAAACAACAACGAGTCGATGATTCAGAAGTGTTTATCCTGTCTTCTCACAAAAAAAGATTTCTTGCGAAAAAAAAAAAAAGAAGAAGAAAAAATTTGGGAGAAAAAAAAAAAAGATTTGGAAAAGCGTTGGTGATCAGTTACCTAAAGGTATTTTAACAAAGAGGTATTATGTTGGTGAATAAAAATTTGCAAAAAATTCTTTTTCATTAGAACTCGGAGTTATTAGATGATGATTGTAATGAATGATCATTCTAGATTTTCATGTACAGCAATGATTTTACCTTTAATTTTAAATATAAGAGCAATAATAAATTAATTGGTTACATAGAATATGTGTTACCAGCTTTGTTGGGTCTGTCACTCTAATCAGAACGTAATAGAAAAACAGGCCACTAATACAATAAATTAAAAACAGCATAAGGCATTGACATGTCATCGTTGGCTGGTACCAATCTTTGTGTCTTAAAATTTACGCTGTTAAATATAAATTACACTACTCTGCATCTAAAGATGTTATATACTTAAACAGCAAAATGCAATATTTCAACTCAACAATATCAGATAAACTAGACACACAAAAAAAATAAACAAAAATAAAATAAAAGCTTATGGAATGCTAGATAAAATATAAAAAGGGAGAATCTAGAAAAATACATAGACTAATAAATAATATTCAAAAATTTTTGTACTTTCATATTCTAGCATTAAGCAACATAATGTATTCGTTATTTTTTGTTATAAGTATGCATTTATTTTATAAAAGTGGAACTATATAATAATTTAAAATCAAAAAAATTAAATTGTATTTTATACAGAAAGTACCAGTTTTATTTTAATTTAAAATGGAAAGTGATATCGAGAATTGAAATACAAAGTCTCAATAAAAATTTATAAAACATTGAAAATCGTAGATTTTCAATTTTATGATAAAGTTCAGAAAATGTTTTATTCAATGTTATCATCACATCAGAATTTAAATTGTTTCTGAGAACACTATTTTAATTCTCGAAAACCATTTATGTAACGTAAAATTTGCAAATTGGAAATACTACGTTATTCGTTTGAATATGATCTTATTATACTTATTTTACAGTTAAGATTCATCATTTTTTTCATGTTGCTGATAAATTTTGTGTGAGTTCCAAAGATAATTTTAAAAATAAACTAATGTTATTTATCATTATCAACAATTCTAAATTATGTATTTTAAAGCATATCGCATATTAACATAAAATACCTTAAATACCGCCTTATAATGATCTTTTATAATAAAAAAAAATTCCTTTAGAGGTTTTCATGTTACAATTAATCTTTGACATAAATTAGCTTCTTTTCCATACAAACTAACCAAATAAGAGTTAGATAAATTCTATTTGACAGAGAAACTGCGCCTTAAATATGCAATTTTTAATACTATACTGGCTTGTAACCAAAACTGATCGCCCCTTTTTGGGGGGTATGCAGA
Organism: Nephila pilipes; assembly: GCA_019974015.1. Lineage (NCBI taxonomy): Eukaryota > Metazoa > Arthropoda > Arachnida > Araneae > Nephilidae > Nephila > Nephila pilipes. Next base: position 391,588 of record BMAW01087077.1, read on the forward strand.
CTCCTTTTATCAAACGTTTTTGTTATTTATGTGTTTCTATTCTGAATTCATAAAGATAAAAATGATTATCATATGCATGAAAAGTCAAGTGAAAGTTATAATTAAGGATTCATTGTGTTTATATTTGAATTAAAACTTTGTTTTTTATTTTTATTATTATTTATTTACCTTTTTAATTTCATAAGAATTTAAAAGACAATTATTTTTTACATATATTGTACAGAATGGTTTTTAGATATCTTCCTCGCCACTTACTTATTTTATTCAAATGTAAATCATAATTATTTTTTTCAAATTAATTAACATATTATATAACTACATGTGATTAACTTATCACTGTTGGATTCAATGAATGTAAATTTTTTTAATGCGCATATCATTTTTCTACACTTTTCCCATATTAAAACTCTGGATATGATTCTGTTAAATATTGATTTTTTTTTATCAAAAATCTTTTTTCAAATAATTTAAATAATTCTTCTTTTTTAATAATTCTTTCAAATAATTGAATAATATTCCAATTTAATAATTCTTCTTTCACTTTGTGGGATAAAAAAAGCGTCAATATATTTTATTTTGTTGATACAGTTTTTAATTTGAAATTTTAAGAAAAAAAAAGAGAAACATCCCTATAAAATAGCAATGCTCTTTTGTTTTCTTGAAAGTTATTAACCCATCTTCTTTCTCAAATGATTCTATTTATAATCGTTTATAATTTTATGCAGCTGCACAATTTCGTCACAATTTTGATAAAGTGTAGGATTCTTTGTAAATATGGTTGCCGTAAAGTCACATTAAAGCAATATAAACAGGTTTTAATGATAGAATCGTAGTTTTCGATGCACGGTTAAATGACAAAACTCACTTCATCAACCAAACACGTCAAGGTCACATGAAAACCTTAGGGCTTAGCTCAATTTTATGTGCAATGCTCCCACCCACCATTTTAATCCACATGAGGGTCTCTTATTGAATCAGGATTCAAAAAAAATAATGGCTTCATTTTTCTGATCTTGTGTTGTACAACATAATTTATCAAAAAAAGTGCATGCAGTAAATATTAGTGAAAACATTTGAGTTAAAAATTCTTTTTTAAATTATTGTTCGGCTATTACAGAATAGATATTTATATTAGACTATTAGACTAGAAGTTCTTTACTTTTATTAGTAAACTTTTATAATTATCCTGAGTATAAGTACATAGAGAATCTCAGGAACAATCTAGCTATAATTTTAGACATTATTATATTTCTAGATATAATTTAAGCAGAATGATATTTCTTAATACAATTTTAGCCATAATTGCACATTTCGTTATTTGGATGTACTCACTTATAAAATTTCCATAGGTATTTTTTCCTGTTTTTCCATTAGCCATTTTTAAAAGCATTTACAAACATAAAAGCGAGGTAAAAAAAAAAAAAATTATGTTCTACATGCCGAACACAAATCAAACTACTAGTTTAAAATATTAAATTAAGAAGAAATTGAAATTAAATTAGGAAAACGATCCCAAATATGTTTTAGTAGCTGAATATAAGTTGCAAAGAATGTTTAAGGAAAAAAAATAAGTTTTCAATATTACGTTTTCTAGAGAGTTCATTAAATTCATAGTAAAAATTTCACTTAAATCCATATAACAAAGCAATGATTAAAACATTTTTTGGATTGCAAGTGTAATTGTAATAATAACAATTATATATAATAATTTGTTTTCTCTTATTCACGTCTAAATCTTAGGAAAATATTCTTTCTTAATTGCTTGATGCAAGAAATTAAAATATTTCATCAACAATTGATAACTAACGTAACAGCAGAAAAATTCAGCAGTAATTGTTTTTAACTAACATTATACAACAGGAAAAGAAATAATTTTTCGTATAGAATTTAATAACAAAATATATCTAGTTATTTGTCAATAATTAACTCCTAAATGACATTTGTCTTACAATTAAGTGTTGCTAAATATAAAATGATAATTATTTTGTATCCATCTCGATAAGAACTTATATTTCACCGATATTCATCATACTTTTTAATAGAGAGTTTCCTAACTATGTTATATAGAAAAACCATAAGCAATCAACGAACTGACAACATCCTTCAGAAGAGTAATGCTAGCCTTGGCTGCATATTTTCTTCGGCAATAATCTCTAATCCAAAACGATGTCCGATGGTTTGTCATTGAAAGCTCAGAAGGGTACAACTCCCCCTATAAACGACGCCTTCCTTAATCCAATAGCACAGCCCCAAATCTTCTGCAATATTTCTTCCCCATTGACTTACGCGCCCCTGGTCGACGATGACAGCTAATAGGAACAGAGCCCCTCGATAGAGGCAACCCTATCCTTCCCAGATGCAAGGGTGGCATGCAATTACAGTAATAGTCTGGCTCTACTCGTCTTTATGGGGCATGGTCAGTTATATGTATCTGACCTTTAAGATTGATGGACATATAGGCTCTTGCTGATAGATTGATAATGACTTGGGGTCTTACATTTCTACAGGTTTGGGAAATTTAAACTAGATATAATTTTTAAGGACTCTCTAGATATGTTTAAGAAGCATCTGAGTATTTATACACACTGGTAATCTTGTTTACTATCCTCCTTTCAACTAATTTAAAAGCTACTGCTTTTCATCTTTACTATCCCCCTTATCCGTTTTTGAGTGAAGATGATCAATTTCTAATTTATTATAATATATTTGTTTCTAAAAATGCTTTATTTTTGAATAATTAATTATACTGGTCAGTTAATGTATTTTACAGGTGATGCTATTCAGTATTACTGTATAGAGTTATTTTTGCTCATTTTCTGCAACTAGGTTATTACAAGATATCTTTAAAACCTTATTAAAAATGTGTTAATGGGAGATAAAAACGATGGAACAAAAAATGCACTTTCTAGGTCAGTGCTTCTCACAGTGACTCATTCGCCTCTGTGTACTTTTTAATTATAATTACTGAAGCATAAAATCAAAATTTATGTATATATATATATATACCAGGTGTAGAAGTATGAAATGTCCTTTTATTTTCTAAAAAACATGTTAAATTCGGATGAATGGTAAACAGAGTTTTACTCAAAATATACTCCATCCCTTGTTATACATTCCCTCCAGCTTTCGGGCAATTTTGAATACCGCGCAAATAAAAATCTTCCCCTTTTGCTGCGAACCATTTATAGAGCCATTTACCTGTCTTCTGAATGAAACACAGAGCATCGTCATCTTTATACGAGTTCAGCAAGGGCGTGAACCATCAATGCATTCAAGTGGTAATTTTTTAAGGAGCCAAGCCTGGTGAGTAAACCACATGGGGTTATAACTTTTCAGCTGAGTGCTTCAAACGTGTCTCGAATCTGTTTTGCCATATGTGATGAGTAATTAAGAAAAATGACTTTATGTTCCCAGTTTCGATATTCTGTCCTTTTTTCATGTAGCGAAAGGTTCAAATCAGTTAATTGTTCCTGACAACGTTTCGTATTAACTATTTCCCTAGGTTTTAACAGTTCATAATAGACCACGCTCCTCTGGTCCCAACAAACACAGAACATCGTTTTTCTGCTAAAGCGATTTAGTTTTGCGGTCGATGTGGATGGTACGCTTGAGCCTACCCATGATTTCCGGTCCCCAAAATATATCCACTTTTCATCGATGTAACTATACGATGCAAAATGACTTCCTTTTGTACCGAGTGAGTAAAATGTCACATGCGCGTTTGCTCTTTTCCGTTTGCCTGTCCTTCAACTGATGTGGTACCTATCTAACAGATCTTCTGGATCTCTTCCATCCCTCGTAGCCTATCGGAAATAGCTTATTGACAAAAGCCCAGTTGCTTGGCGAGTTATTTTTGTGTTTGTGAATCATCTCCGTCCAACAATGCCTGCAATTCCCCATCTTGAATACCACGCAAATAAAAATCTTCCCATTTTGTTGCGAAAAAAAAAGGGAGGGGGGTTGATGGTTTTCCATGTACCTTTGTCTGCAACATCGAAATCATCACTTTTGAAACGCCAAAACTATTGTTCATAAGAATCTTACGATGGAGCATGTTCACCTTAAGCTGCTTTTCGAAGTAATGATTCGACAGCAATTTTCTTCAAATGAAACAAAAAAAAATAATAATGTTCTTGCAATGCTCTTTGTCCGGTGTAAATTTCGACATATTGAACACAACTACACAACGTTATGCGCACATTTTTCCAATTTATCACTCGTGTGCGTTTGACACTTGTTGATGACACAACAAAACGGCGCAGTGTCTAATCTTGAAAGCCCAAACTGCATTGATGCGCCATCTGTTGTCTGAAATCCCCATTTCATACTTGTACACCTGGTATATATATATATATATATATATATATATATATATATACCATTGAGGTTATAAAGATTTTGTCATTTTAATAAAATATTTTTTCATCGATTGTGTGACTGAGTGTTGTTAAGTGTTCAGTTGATACACAAATATAACTGAAAAAATTACCAACATGAATATTTTATTTAGGAAGAATGAACACGGCAAAAAATATTTGCTACGGACATGTCATAATTATACCTACACCAAAGAAAACTAAGAATTTTTTGTGAAAATAACGAATAGAGAAGCTTTCTAAAGTCATTTACATTTCCAAATCTATTATATTGATCAGTTATAATTGAAAAATGTGTTTATTTATAGTTTGCACAACAATATTTATGATTAATATTTGATTAAGCTCTCCTAATTACCTTTTAAAGTTCATCTTCAGATATAAACTATCTGTTATGTTCATAAATTTGTCACATAATTATTCTGCAGCGATTCTCTACTGGACTGATATCTGACGGGTAAACCGGCTAATCCAATTCTGTCACTTTCTTGCTAGACAGCCATTGACCTATAAAGGAACCGATATGAGTGATTGCACTGTCTGGTTGAAATATATGTTTCACTTCTCGAAATCATCTCATAAATGGCAAGCAATGCACACTCAAGAGCCAAAACATTATGATCACCTGTCAATAACGAGTTGGCCCACCTTTGGCGAGCAACACAGCTTCAACCCGCCTTGGCATGGATGCCACAAGTCCTTGGTAAATGACCGGAGACAGATTGTTCTAGATATTTAAGCAACGGTCCTGCAAATCCGAGATATTGCGAATTGGTTGTCTTTGAACTCTGAGCTGCCATCCCATGACATCCCAAATGTGTTCTATTGGATTGAGATCCAGTGAGTTAGGCGGCCAGGACATTAACTGGAATTCAGCATCATGCTCCTGGAACCACTCCAACACAATTTTAGCCTTGTGACACGGGGCGTTGTCCTGTTGGAACATTCCATTTCCAGCTGGAAAAACAGAGGCCATGTAAGGGTGTAACTGGTCCGCAATGATGTTCAGATACCCTGTAGCATTCATGGTCTGCTCTACCACAACCATGGGTCCCAGAGATGCCCAAGAGAATGTCCCCCAAAGCATAATACCGCCTCCACCTACTGTACATTGAGGGAGCAACTGTTCGCCTGGAAGACGGCGTATCCTGACACGGCCATCGGCGTGATGAATGACAAACCGTGATTCATCTGACCAGGCAACTCTCTCCCACTGATCCATGGACCAGTCGCGATGTTCCCGGGCCCAGCGCACGCGCAGTTGGTGATGACGCTTGGTCAGCAAAGGCACACGAGTGGGACGTTTGCTGCGTAACCCCATATCCAACAGTGTCCACTGAATAGTGTGCTCCGATACTATTTTACTTGGCCCTGCATTGTATTGGGCTGTAAGATGAGCCACTGTCTGGCTCCGGTTTTGCTTCACCATGCGAGACAGTCTCCGACGACCTTTTTCTTTGATAGCATGTGGACGTCTAACCCATGTCGTCTACTGCTGGTTTCACTGTAATTTATCCACTTTGCATAAGTACTGACCACTGTAGATCGCGAACAACCCACGAATCGTGCAGTTTCGGAAATACTTGTTCCGAGCTTTCAAACCATTGCAATCTGCCCTCTATCAAAGTCGCTTAGATTCGCATCCTTTCCGATCACACATAGAAGTAAGCGAAAGAATGATTCTTCAGACTCTCCAGCAGCAGTTAAATACCACTTCCACCTGATCACGTGTCTTCCACGTCATCCAGGCGAGTTCATTGCAAAATGTAGGGGTGGTCATAATGTTTTGGCTCTTGAGTGTATATCGAGTATGTTAATGAATTCGGTGTTGTTCATTTTTGAAGTAGTGAAAGCGTTTGGAAATATTCCATGACTACAGAAGGCAGCTGAAACCATAAAACTTCCACCTCCAAAATATTATTTGAAAAAATATTCTTTTCTCTTTCAATAACTCTCTCTAATAGTACTTAAATTCATCTAGATAATCCACATTGAATTTTTTTTTCGTCACTGAATTTGATCTGCAAAAAAAAAAAAAAAAAAAAAAAAAAAAAAAAAATAAAAAAAAAAAAAAAAAAAAAAAAAAGATATTTCACTATTCACATATAAATTTAATAATCATGTAAAAAAAAGGAATTATGTTTTGAAGTATGTACCACGTTCCAGTCCGTATTCATGTTCCATCTGGTAAACGTTTTTACTCTTCAGTTAAATAAATAATTTTTTCGTTTATTTGAGATCAAAGAGTCGAGACAGATGTTTGAATTACTTATTGTTTCTTTATACACGTTTATAGATTTGATAAATTTTTAACTTATTTGTGTATTATATATAGTTAACCAATTGTAGCCTGTAAAAATATCAAAGCAAGATAAATGAAGGGATTAAAATTAAAGAGTGAAACTTGAAATTTAAAATTGAAGAATGCATTAATTGTAGAGACCTGTAAAATTGAGGTAAAATACATCCAAGATAAATTTATGATTCATTATATTGATCAAGTCCTGGGAATTTCAAAATTATATGAAAAAATAATATGCTATTTAATAATAAGCATATTTTTAATAATTTCTTATCTTATTTTATTTCTTATTTTATTTTTACAGTAAAGAAATTTCTAATAGGATTATGGCTTTGTATAAAAACTAAGATATAACTTTAATAATGTTAAATTTTCTTATATTTCTTTAACTTCAAAATTTCATAAGAATCTTTTAAGATTTAAAATAATTACTAATGATATTAACACTTAAAATACAGAAGAAAGTAAAATCTTAAACATATTACAAAAAAATATTGATCGTTTGGATAAGGCAGTTAATATAGCATGTTGTTATAAAATTCATAAATATACTTATAAAAAAGAGGTTTACTGGATAAATAGATATAATTTTGAAAATCTAATTAAATATTTAATTAAAAACTTTCTCTTGTGTGTTAATTTAAAATAATCTAAAAAAATTATTAGTTCCATTCCTTATAAAAAGCTTATAGTTCTTATTAAATTAGCTTTAAAAGAAAACTACATTGCTTTAATGATTAAAAAAATTAAAGGCAAATCACAAGTTGATCTTACTAGTAATACACTAGTGTGCAAAACTTAAGCAACAATGTAAATTTTAAGCAGATAGCCATGAAATGAATGAATAGCAATTAACACACAGTTCAGTAGAAAGGTGATGAATATGTAAATGTCAGGAACAAAATGTCATAGGTGACGTGAGTGTACGCAAAACGGGTGCGGTCGGCGCAAGCAGCTCATAATTACTAAAAAAAGGAAGAACGGAAGCCCAATTATTGATATTCGCTGCAAGTCAGTTCGTTCGTGAAATATGACTAGAAGAAATCACCTGGGCGACTTCACACGTGGAAGAATGATCGGAAAGCTGGAGGTGAGGTGTAGTTTGACCAGTGTAGCTGAAGAGTTCGGAATCAACAAAAGTGTCGTTTCGCGCTCTTGGAAAGACTTCCAAATTATAGGTACAGGTGTCAGAAAGGTTGGTGGTAACTCACCTAGGAAAACAACTGCAGTGAATGACTGATTTATCGACTTGTAGGCGAAAAGAGCCGATACCAGTCAGCAAGCACCATTGTTCTGCACGGCGATAACTGTCGCTGTTTACTTTGGCCAGACGCCTTCACAAAGGTGACCTATTTGCCCTCCGTCCTGAACGCTTTATCCCTTTGAAAACTGGCCATTGGCGGCACCGGTTAGAGTGGTGTAAAGAGCACAAGAACTGGACATCTCATCAGTTGAATCGTGTCTTCTTTACGGATGAGAGACTTTTCAGTGCCACAAACGATTCTCAATCCCAGTTGATTTGGAGAGAGGTCAGGATATGGTTTAGCCCAGTAACATCACGGAAAGATACCGTTGCAGTATTCCTGGAGATATGGTCTGGGGAGGCATTATGCTAAAAAGGCGGACTGAGCTCCACGTTTTCGACAAAGGTTCTGCAACCAGAAATCGCTATTGTAAGGAGGTAATCCATCCCCAAAGTGCGTCTTTTCCGAGATGCTATAGGACCACATTTCGTTTTTATATATGACAATACATGGGAACACCGGACTGTCGATGTTCAGCAGCTACTGGAAAGGGTAGATATCACTTGAATGGATTGGCCAGCTTTCTCTCCTGATTTAAATCTCATAGAACATGCTCATAGGAATCTCATAGGAATGCTTTGGGTAGACTTCTTACGTCACGATTGCATCCTCCAGGGAACACCCAGCAACTGAAACAGAGACTGATTGAAGAATGGGCACTCTTACTTCAAGAACTGTTGGGCAATCTAGTGCTGAGTATCGAGAGATTGTACGAAATAACCATTGCTGTAAGGAGAAGGCATTCTACGGAACATCTGTTTGTGGTATGTCCTCATGGACAAACAGTAACGAGTAACGATACTGATAAAGGAGTTCAATAAAGACATTTTTTTTTTGTTAGATTCTGTACTATCTGCATTGTATTTCTTTTTGCGCAGCTATGCTTTCGTCATCGTTTAAGTACAAAATGCTGTCTCTCATTTCTATATTTCATGTCTCTCAGATAATTTCGCATGGAATTATGACAAAACAAATACCTGATATTTAAGTTTTGCACACAATGTACTTTGACTAACATATATTTACACTAATGTGAACAAAACCGTATAGATAATAATAATTTTACTGTGTTGAAATACATTGATAGCCAGTAATTTTTCAAAATAAATATAATCCAGAATTTAAACTTTATTTATATTTTTATACTACGTATTTAAATTAAAGCAAATTATTAAAAATAATTACGAAACTAATTACTTAGATATTAACTTAAAATTGTAATTATAGGATATGTTAAGACAAAAGTGATAACTGTGATTTTTTTGTGAATAATGTACCTTCCTTAATAAGAAATTTAAGCTTTCTTATATTATAAGTATTAATACTAATATTTTATTATTATTTTTAGGAATGTGTTATATAATTATACATATCCTACGTAATATTAAATTAGTTAATAAACATTTAGATATTCAAAATAATTTAAATAAATTCTATGATATTTGTTTTCAGGCTGAATACTCAATTAATTCTCGAGAAGCTAATTTAAATTATAAAACAGAATACATTTTTAAAATTTTTTTTGCTTCTTTGAAAACTTATTTGTTCTTAAGCTTTTAACTTTTTACTCTATTTAATTTTCGTTTTCTATTTGTTTGACTTTTTTTTTAAAAAAAAGTCTGTAAATGCTGATTTTAATTACGACTCTTTAAATAAATAGCATTTCAGGAATTTTAAAATTTTATCTATGTAAGGTAGAGAGGTTGGTTGTTTTTTAATTCAACTAGCACCCAAACACAATATAAGGAAGAATTGGTTTTATCAATTTTGTTTACACATTTTAGTTATTTTTTTGTATTTTTTAACAATACTCTCCTCATTTATATATATATATATATATATATATATATATGATGGTCTTAAATTATTTAACGGAAAAAAGTTTATATCCAGAAGCCTAGTTTTTCGTTTAGGTCTCATAAGGATAAAATATTTTGAATGCAATCCAACTCTTAACTAATTTGTATAACAATCACTTAACTTGCTCACTAATTCTGAATCTGAAGAGATTTAAACAGAGTTTTTATGAAAGTTCCGCATAACTTTCACATATACTTTATTATTGATAGCACTAATAATTTGGCAAAAACGAATTTTTTTAGGTTATTTCTTACAAATTAAATTTTATCCTAAATATTTCGATGATTGTATATGAGAGAACACTTTCAAGCTAAGAAATGTTTTCAGAACATTTCACACATTGCTTTCAATTTATTCACGTACTAAAGGACAAGCATGTTTATAATATAAGCTAATGCAAAGCATATGTGTAAAGTCTTTTTGAAAGTATACTGATAATATATATTCTGTAAAGTGATATTTAATATGAAGAAAGTATATTGGTTTTAATGTATACTATGATTGTAGTTAGCCTAAACCGGTAATTACTTTATGCAGTCAACGGTTAGGTCCTATGTTGGTCCGTTAAGTGTGTGCCTGTCGTATCTCTAGTTTATTATTAGTTATCATTCTATCTCAGTTTAGTGTGATTATATTTCAGCATAAAGTATGAGGAGACAGAAGAAAAAGAAGGCAGTTGACGAAAAATATGGCACCAAAATGGCACTGTTGCTAAGCAACCCCTTTATTGCCATAGAAACGTTGTCTTCATCCCATTTTGATGTCAATACCGACAGCCTGTAAGTGATATGTATGGAAAGAATGAGTGAAAGACGAGCATAGTTATGTTTTCCTTATCTGCAGGCTGATTTACTATAGCTCGAAGCATTTCAGGTTATAGAGTGCACTTTCATCAATATTGACATTCAATCTTAGGAAGTTTATAAAGCCATTTGAGTTCAACTATGAAAAAAATGTAGCAAAATCTCTCATCATTTCTGACTTCAAGGCAATACGGTTTCTACGTGAAAAGATAGATAGAATAAACTATTTCATTTATTTCTGTCGATAACTAGATATAAAACACAGATATATAGTTTAATTTTTACATAGTTTAATAATATAATTATGAATGCGTATAGTTATTATATTTAGTATCTTATTAGAATCAGCAATTATAATTAATAATAATGTTATTAAATGTATTTTTTTCTTTTTAAATATTTATTCATAATTTTTGATTTTTTAAAAAGAAACATATATCTGGTTTGTCTTTCTCTTAGATGGTTATTTCTGTTACAATAATTATTTTACTGTGTACTTGAAAAAACTCAAAAATGCAAATTTTTTTTGAGTAAAGTGAATAAAAGTTGAAATTATTAAAATTAAATTATTAAAATCTCTTTAAATTCATTATTTAAAAAAAAAGAAAAAAAATTGATTGATACAAATCGCATTCCAAGATATACAAGGAATAAAAATGTATTTTTTGGAATTTATAAATACGGAAAAATTCATATCATTTGTTAAAAAGAAAACAAAACTTAGTCAGTTAAAGTAAATAAAAAAATATTTTAGTTTCTATTTTGTTAAAATTTCTTCTCAATTAAACCCTTTCAAAGAAACTGGTATGACATTCTATCAATTAATTTCTATTAAGGGAATCACTTAACCAAACTCGGTAGAAAAAAATTGATTTTTCCATTTTTTCGTAAAACCCACTACACCTCTTTCTGCTCTAATGCGTCTTAATTTTTTGTTCCAGATAAATTGAAAGTATTTTAACTATCTTAAAGATTTATTTAAATCTTTTAAGAAACCAAATAGTTTATCATTACGCCCCTTCGAAACCGAAACATAATATACGTGTCGCTCTGCAGCCTTATTAAACAGTTTTAATTATGAATTTACAGTTTTCGATTGATATTTTGTTGAGAAAAGAATTGAAGTGAATAGTAACAGCAATTTATTTACAAAATCACATGTTTTAATTTTTCTTGCTAAATGCAAACAACTTATCTTGTTTGATACCTCTTTTTACTACTTCTGTTTCAACATTAGTCTTGAATATTTAAAAAAGGAAATTTGGGGGAACTTCTAAATCTAATAAAATTTCTGAACTAGGGAAGCCGAAGAAGAAGCTTTGAAAAGCAACAATTTAACATCTAAATTAAAGTTTGGTCAGTGCCCTGAAGAGTATCAAACTTCTTTAAATTCTTGTGATAACTTTGTAACGAATGATTCTTTCGATCCGACTCTTGTGCCACAGTTCAATTATATATAACTACCTCTAAAAGTCAATAAGGCCTCCATTGACACGCAAGTTTAAACTAACTTAACTATTTATTAATCAATTACTATGATATAATATTTAATGACTCTTTTTGTACTGTATGGTTAGCCTACCAATTTAAATATCACTGTAATTAAATATTCTTACCAAACCCTTCCAGTTAGATTGCCTCCTCCGACAAGTCCTCTGCGACAGCAATAACCGGTAACTAACTCATGATATTATCGGCCTCTTGTTAGAACTATATTAAGAGTTAATCCCACTCTCTCTCTCTTTTCTCTAAATTTCACTTTATTTCTATGTCATTACATCTGAATCACTTCACATTATTTCCACCTACATGTAATTAATGTAATCACGTTTCATTTTGGTTGCGAAGAAATTGTTATTTCATACAGTCAATCTCAATTAAAATCCTCGAGGTTAGTGAAGAGAAAATCACGAATAGCCCAAAATCACAACTGTAGGGAAATAATTGACCTACCTCTGTTTCCTAATTCCTTAAAATTATATGTATAGTACGTAAAATGTTAAAAATATGTTTTCTCATATTAACTTAGGACTTCAAATCCAATGTCTATTTACAAAACTGATATTACACTGTGACAGTTATAGTTTCAAACAACTAGTTTCAAATACGAAGACTATTAGCTAATCAAAAAGACGCTAAAGTGTATAAAATTTACACGAGACTTTTTACATGCAATGGATCAATTGGCAAAAGATATAATACGTCGAAAGGGTTTTGCGCAGTGAAGAATTTGCATCCCCCACCAAAGTGGTTCTATGAATGGACTCACGCAATAAATTATATGAACGAGAAAGCCTCTAAAGTATTAACTACTACAGAAACAATAAAAATTAATGTCGGAAATCTAGATATAGCCTTGGCTAACGATGATACATGGGATATGTTTCTCTAAATGGTATCGAAACATCAGTTAGTGCCGATTCTGGGGAAATCGATGATGCAGAAATATTTTCAAAGTCTTCTGGCAATTCTATTAGCATTAATATACACAAGGAGAAGAGATCAGCTAATTACTTTGGAAATAGTGGAGGAATAGAAAATGAAAGTGCTCTTTCTATTTTGAATTAATCTTAACCATTATACAAGCTACGATATAAACAATACTTGAGAGATAGTGATTCTAAAGTTCACACAAAAAGATTAGTCTCCAAATCTTAAAAAGATTTCAACATTAAAAAACAAGAATGTATTAATCAAGTTGTGTAAATGATGGGAATACCATTGTGAGCACTGAATTCCAAATTTAATGGTGCAAAGGTTTAGAACAAAACAAAAATCTATAGGTCGTCGTAGTCGATTGACGCAAAAATAAACCAACTGCAATGATACTATAGTTTGGAACTCAGAAGTAACTGAAACAACTCGTCCTCAGGAATCAAACTGTATGGACTATTTTTTCATAAATTTCTAATATTTTCTTTAGCCTACCGATCACCCGTAGAGTGGATATAATAGGGTCATACTTAAAGATGAATCACATAAATTTAAACATAACTTATATGCCATAATTATGAATTGAATATGAAATTTTTTGAAGATTGGCTTGTGTGTTGTGTCAAGTCCTGAACTATTTTCTAGCTGTCTACATGGAAAGACACAAAATTGGACAGAAATGTTGCCTACCGAACTAGTTATTGCTTATCGTTCAACAGTTTTCCACTTGCGTTCATTGTGATCCTACGATTGCCATGCAAAACTGGAATCGATCGGCCCCGGAACATAATTCATAATGCAATACAGAATATCAGCGGTGCCTGTGATTAATACTCGAGAGGTCAGGCATGATGCCAACATGATCTTGTTTGAACTATAAAGCCATGCCACATTCCCTGAATCTTAATCTTCGCTTGTTTGCAGAACAACATATGCCCATAAAGAAATTGTGATGACGTTTGTTGCACCACGGACCATTCATGAAGCTTCGTTTGATGCTGCAGTAGAAACAGGACATTATATTGGTGCTTTGCACGACAATCACGTAGACAAGAATGGAGTCCCATCGTCCTTTCAGATGAATCCCGGTTCTGAATACATCACGATGGACATATCCTTGTATGAAGGCACCGAGAAGGACATTTCCAGGTTGCGTTGGTTACATCATACGGTCCCACACATGGAATAATGGTATGGGGTGCTATTGAGTACACCTCCCATGTTTGCCTCATCCTTACGTTTTACACACCACCCGATCAACTTTCGTTATCGTAGCTGGTAATATGAACAACTACCAATACATTCTGATGCGTTAAAGATCATGGATGCTCCTAATTTTCAAGATATCTATGACGCTACATTTCAACAAAATAATACACAATCACATACTGATCGTGCTGCCCTGATTTACAAGAGTGTTCTTATGTTACCCTGTCCGGCATCTTCTCTATTTTTTTTTTTTTACGCACTAAAAACATCTGATCATCTCGAAACCTCTCGACATATATTATGAATGATGAACCTCAAACTAGTTGAAGCAGCATGAAATGATAAACCAATATCTGTCATCTAAGCTCGATTCCCCTTGATGCCGTAATAGAGTTGCTATTGCTGCCAGAATTGGGGTCTGTAGATACTGAACTCTGCTCGTCGTGTACATAAAAGTAATTTGTAAATTTAATCATATACTTCTTCTATTATATATGCCTTTTAAACAACATTCTGTTATTTGCTGTCCTTCAAGGTGTAGTATTTTTAATGTCCAGTACACACACACACGTGCGCCCCCCCCATATATGTATATATATACATACACACACACACATATATATATATATATATATATATATATATATATAACACATCGATCAATAACTCTCGAGACTAACCCAGAGATGGCGCTCTTAGTAAACCAGTAACCAGGTCTTTCTAGAGTACTAATCTTTGCTTGAAACGTGTCAAAATTTTAAGTCGATCGGACCAGGAAAAAGGTTTTTTGAAGTGAAGTGAAAAAGGTTTTTTCCAAGTGGGTGCCGCGATTGCTTTCGATGGAGCAACGAGTCGATGATTCAGAAAGCTGTTTATCGCTATTTACTCGCAACAAAAAAGATTTCTTGCGAAAAGAAAAAGAAAAAAAAAAAAAAAATTGGGGAAAAAAAAAAAAAAAATATTTGGAAAAGCGTTGGAACAATTGTATCACCCTAAAAGGTGATTAACAAAAGGTGTTATGTTGATGAATAAAAAAAAATTTTGCAAAAAAAATGTTGTTTTCAATTTTAGACTCGGGAGTTATTGATCGATGTGTTATATATATATATTAAATTAGAGTCAGAAATTGAAAACCAGAAAAGAATAATATTACTTGATCCTAAAAATTAATTAACATTGATACTTTATGAAGATCTTTTCTAAGATTATAAAAAGTTAGAGATAAATTAAATATAAAGATATTACAACAAACATTTATTACCTTTAAATTTTCCTTCAATTTTAAATGAAATTTAACTACTTGAAATACAAAGTTTTTAAACAAATTTTTTTAACTTTTAGAATTTATTTTTATAAACAATTAAACCTGCAAGCTATGAAACTTGTTTTTGATTATATGATCTTCATGGAATCCTCAATCGATTTTCAATTCTTTTTATATAAAGGTAGGAAGTTAATTTAAGACTTAAAGAAAGAAAGATATAACCTGGAACTCAATAAATTGAACCTTAAAATAAATTTTTTACATTGTTTACCTCATATTTATCACAATTCACTAGGTTCAAAAAGTAATAATTAAAAATATATCATTTAGTAAATATAACAAATTTAAGTCTTTCTTAAGAATTTTCATTGCTTTGATACAAAAACTTCTGTTTTATTTGAAAATAAAATGAAAAACTGTACCGTACTTAACATTCGAAAAGAAACTTCTTAATTTATTAAACTACGAAAGTAGCTAGAAACTTTTAATTTCTTTAATCATTTACTAAATCTTCAACTTTCATCATTAACATTAATGAGTTGAATAGCGTGAGAAATTCAAATATAACCTTACATTTTTCTACCAAGTTTCACGCGTAGCAAACATTTGAGTCCAGAATTTCAAACTCAGAAAAAAATATGGGCAAGCAGTGAAAGTTCCATTACGAAAACGCAGAACAAACAATAAGTTTTTACATTGCAGCTAATATTACTACTCTAAAAGTTTGCGAATTATTTTTTTTTTAATTCTTGGAAAGAAATTGTAAATTTCTATAAAGTATGACGAATGCATTCATTAATACAGCAATAAACTCATTCGAAAGTTGCATAGACGGTCAGTAAATGAGTAGGAAGAAAAAAAGGGAAAGTGTAAGAAAAAAATACTGGTACGAATACATGAATAAAGTGTACGTTCGACTACATTGAAACTTCACTGTTTACGAAACGGAGAGGAAATTGTAACAAGAAAAAGTTAAAAGCGTTAGCGTTACATAGCAGAAAGAAAAGGAAAAAAAGATACCTCTCTTGGTATCATTAAGTTTAAATTAACATTTCTGAATGTGTAATGAGAAAGGCTCGGAGAAGGCTAGGACCGTACTCGATCTGTAATTTAATTTCGCCTCAGAGAAAGAGAGAGAGAGAGAAAAAAAAAAGAGAAACGTAGATAGAGAACCGTGTCTTATTTCGTCTAGTTCATTTTCAGCTAAAAGAATTACAAGGACTCGAAAATTGAGCGCGAAATAGGAAAAGAAATTTCCTTTGGCTTTATTTTTCGCAACACAGGCAAAAAAGAGAAGCGAAAAAAAAGGCACAAAGAGCAAAGAGATGAATTTTATATTTGTTTTCCCCGTGTCTGGTAATTATGCACCGTCTGATCTGGATTTGCGTACCTACTCAGAGAAGAAGGATTTCTTTTATACTTCTGAAAATCTTAAGTCGGTGCATTTGGAATACGAGAATATTATATATATGTGGATGTGAGTCAGCATTCTAAGATAAGTGCAAAGACTTGGGAATTTTAAAAGGTGATTATTGTTATTCTTTAATTAATAAATAATGTTTATGTAATATACTTCCTGAAATGAATATTCATCTTCTTTAATAATTAAATAACACTTTACAGTTTAGTCTTTCTAAGTATTTATCTGTTTTATAATTAAACTAATGCAAATATCTGAAGTTGCTCGGAACTTAAAGATAAGCATTTTTTCATTTTTTGCTGCTGGAATTTTATCTGCAATATTTTTTTTCATTTCCTGAGTGTATGAATTCATATCTAGCTTAACTAAACTTTTATCTGACTCTTAAAAACCGAGCCAACCCTTTAATTAAGAATAGAAACCCTCTACTTCCCTTTCGATTACGTTAAAGAAATGTTCGATATACTTATCAAAAATCAAAGAAAAAAATTAAATTCTTATTTATTATAAATAGATAATGCATTAAAACATAATATTTAAATTAATTAGATCGTGGTTTATGAATTAAAATGTTTTTAATTCCTTGACTGTTGTTATTGAAGGTTTCTGATTACTCTTTATAAATTAATATACATGAATAAAAACCCAACATGTACTCGGTGTTTATTTTTCTTCACTTATACAAAACGAAAATTCTTGACCTCGTGGGGTAGTCTTTTACAATTTTATGTAGACAGTGAACTTCCTCTTGTTTTAAAGGTCAATTGAGCAAATTTTCATCGAGATAATAAAATTGTAGATTTGTACGAATAACGAAGAGATACTTTATGTAGAGTACTCTTCTTTTATATATATATATATACCATTCAAATCACAGTATATAACATTTTAAGAATATATATCCAACACTAAATCAATACTGTAAATTAAAAACTAAATATTTAAGGAAGTCACTAAGAAACAAATTAATATTTATTCAAATCCGGTAATAAAATAATACGTTTTTAAACAATCTAAAATTCAAAATCTAAAACAAAAAAATCAAAACAAACTATTGAAGATTCAAAAAATTTAAAATAAAGTCAAGTGATAATAAAGCAAAATTTAGGACAATGGAAAAAATATAATTAATACTTTTCCACACTTTGGAATGGAATAACGTATGTTTAAACAACTGTAATTATCGATCGAACCATCACATTTCTATAAGTGACATTTAAAAAAATGTGGTAACAAACCAAAAATCAGCATATTCAGAAAATCAACCACAGAAAAAAAGAAGGTTAACATAGTAATTATCTTCAATTTCACTGAAAAAAAAAACCGATATTACACATACCTAAACATCTAAGATATTGTTAAACAATATATTAAATATCTAAATAAAAAGAGAAATGTTAATTAAAACATAAAATAAGTATTCTAAAACAAAATGTATTATAAATATATACTTCGTCGAAAATTCAATTCATTTCAAACATTCTCGGGAATTTAAAGTTTTTAGATATCAAATCATACAATGTTTGCCCACTAAGTGTAAGGACTGAAATTACAAAAAGAAATTTATTGAAAATATACATACAGTCAGCTAAAAGGTTTCAAAATTTAGCCCCCCAACATCAATATACCACCCCCAGCCCTTTTTACTGATTTCATACATCCTGGAAGTCGGCAACTTGAAGATAATTCAGGCA
>BMAW01087077.1:420252-453699 GCA_019974015.1 Nephila pilipes
ATTATATGGGCAATTTGAGAGAATTCCCCCCCCCCAAAAAAAACCCCGCTAATAACAAACTTTGTAAAAATAAAAAATCAACAGAGGCCGTTAATGGCGATAGAAGTTATTCATCTGAATCAATGCCGACAGTTGTGCTAGACATATCTGACACATCTACTGATGATAGCATTTTTGATCCAGTTCGTAATAAACGTGCACGCGTGTTATCAAGTAGCGATAAATAGTTGTTAGTAGTTTTATTACTAATTTCAATTTAAATTTTTATACCTTATATGTACCTATACACTTAATTTTCAATGTACACTAGTTTTAATTTTTTTGTAAGAAACACGAATAGTTTTTGTTTTATAATTATGTAATGTGGATTTCTTTATTACTTTCTTACACGGGAAAATATTTGGAGTTTTTTTCATCTTGCACCCGAAATTCACCATACGTCGCATGTATTTGCACGGTATCCTAAGGAGCGTATCTAAAGAGTAAAAAAAGAATTGTATATGTATATAACACATCGATCAATAACTCCCGAGACTAACCCAGAGATGGCGCTCGTAGTAAACCAGTAACCAGGTCTTTCTAGAGTACTAACCTTTGCTTGAAACGTGTCAAAATTTTAAGTCGATCGGACCAGGAAAAAGGTTTTTTGAAGTGAAGTGAAAAAGGTTTTTTCCAAGTGGGTGCCGCGATTGCTTTCGATGGATCAAAAACAGCAACGAGTCGATGATTCAGAAAGCTGTTTATCGCTATTTACTCGCAACAAAAAAGATTTCTTGCGAAAAAAAAAAAATGGGGGGGGAAAGATTTGGAAAAGCGTTGGAACGATTGTATCACCCTAAAAGGTGATTAACAAAAGGTGTTATGTTGATGAATAAAAAAAAAATTTGCAAAAAAAATGTTGTTTTCAATGTTAGACTCGGGAGTTATTGATCGATGTGTTATATATATATACAACTTTAGGCTAACTGATTCCGATTTAGAGATATTATGTTTTACAATAATAAAAAAAATGTCGCTTTATTGAGCCTTTCCAGTTAGAGAAATAGACAACCAAGTAATATTAGACAGCTGTAACTCAGCTTTTAAGTCAGATATAATTAAATTTCAAACATATATTTAGACTAGAACAATTGAATATTAATATGAAACCATAAGCAAATAAAAAAAAATCGATGTCTTGACCAAAAGTTGGTTCTTGATGGTTTACTGTCACCTTAAGTCATGTCGTGTGAAATAAGGTCTGTTTCATGTTAAATATAATTTAATTCACGGTCCTTACTCGGATATTAAGAGATATGTAGTTATTTCATCTGTTACTATACGCTCTATTATTTTCTTCAGTTTCCATTATAAACCTTATTTATAGAGTCACTAAATAATCGTCTGCGATGAACAGAAATTCACGCAGTAATAAAATCTTCTTTCATTTCAATCGACGAGAAATCGCAATTTAATTCTTAATTTCGGTACAACAATCCCTATACACTTCTGATTTAATTTTTAAAATAGAAAGTTAATTTTTCTCTCATCAGTCCGATGGGGTTCGAAGTCTTAGATGAATTAAAGTTGAGAGTTCGAGTCTTTACCCTGTGTAGATGCATCTGAAATTATTCCAAAGGTTCCTTACTCAACACAGGTCTAGCATGAATGCAAAACTTGATAATTTCTTCTCACTACCGTTATAACGTATTTAACTATACGTTATTATATACCTAACGTTATTATATACCTAACGTTAACTATACGTTCTATTATATACCTAGGCAGGTATATAATAGAATTAGGATTGAAACATCTCCTGTTAGGGGTGAAATGCAACACATAGTACTTTCTTTCTACATACTGTTGAAATTATATCATCATTGTTATTGATTTACAAATTGTTAATATATTTCAACAATATAATGTATCAGTTACCAGTTTGAGGCTGACTTCATGTTAACCCCTTCCGAACCGGTATCACAATTACGATAAGGCGGATATTCATCCGTGAAAGGTGGGTATCGCTTTGGTGATGCGGAAGAAATCTCTGTCATAAGACGGCTGTATCAAATTTGATTCTTTGACGGGAAACAAAATTCAAATATTTTTAAACCCAAGAGATGGCGCATTATATCCCTTAAATCAATCTTAAGATACAATTTAAGCATTTTTTTTTTCGAGCTTGGCAATTAGAAGCTCATTTCTAGTGATTTAAGCTGAGAAGAAATTAAAGTTAAACAAATAGCTCTGCGGCTTTTTAAATATACTACCACGCGCTTTTCAAGATGGTAATTTATGCATCAGTGACGTGTTTTTCTTCGAATTCCATGCAGAAATATGGGCCTTTTACCCTTTTCAAGTTTAGTATTAATCCTGTTTCATTTCATTCATATTGTTCTGCTAGACATATCGAAGAGAAAAAAGATATCTACCGGGAACGGAAAATACTGCAATGCTATGAGAATTAATAGTTATTAGAAATTAATAGTGTGCATTAGTAATAGCGCCCAATTAGAAAGTAATAGTGTGGAATTGGGCTATTCGCGATTTGCTCTTACTAAACTTGGAGACTTTTATTGAGTTTAATTGCTTAAAATAACAATATCTTCCCAGTCAAAATGAAACGTAATTATGTTAATTAGATGCTGGTCGAAGTAAAGTGAAGTGATTCAGATATAATGATATATAAGTAAGGGGGAAATGAGAAGAGGTATGCATGCTGAAGTTAGCAACCTGAGTGAGTGAGTGAGAGAATAAGTGAAACCAAGAATTGAAAACCAGAGAATTGTGACGATCCTAAGGATTGGATATGGTTACTATTAAAGAAAGTTCAGATGATAAAAGCAAATGTCTAGGTAAGAGAATACATTTTCAATTATAATTAGATCTGTTAACTGGGGTGGAAAGCCCAAGGGAGCCTTTCGATTATTAGGTATTGATAATAAATAAATTCGTTTGCTTAGTCTCGAGTATTCTTATAAATTGATTTTCTGTCTCTTAAAGCTTGATATATTAAACTGAATATTAGCACAAGAGACAAATAATGGACAATCGGCAAAATAGTGTATTAAATAGATCTTTTAGAGTGTATAGATGTGTAAATAAATGCAATTAAAAATATTTTTACAATTTTAACATTTATTAACTTTGACTTGCTATTTATACTGCTGTTTGTAGAAAATGCAACACCATGAAAGAATCATCAGAATCAAATGAAATTTAATGCAGAAACGACTTGTACTGATACAAATAAATGATGAAATTTTCAAAACAAAAGAAACAAATTAAGCGTCCGAAATCAGTATTTGGTGCAGCCACCATGCGCTGCAATAAGTGCTGCTATACGACGTGGCATGGAGTCAAACAGATGTTGAATATCTGCTTGAGGAAGAGAATTCCATATCGCTTGTATGCGCAACCAAAGTTCGTCTTTGGAAACTGCAGGACGCGGATCACGAGCGAGACGCCGACCAACCATATCCCACACGTGCTCAATAGGCGACATATCCGGTGAATAAGCAGGCCAAGGAAGAAGTTGCATGCGTTGTGCTGAACAGAAGTCTCGAACAGTCCGCGCAACATGTGGGCGTGCATTATCCTGCTGAAAGATAGCTCCAGGGATGCCTTGAAGGAAAGGAACGACTTCGGGCTGTAGCACTTCACGGACGTACCTGTTGCTATTGAGATTACCCTCAATTCGTATCAAATTGGATCGTCCATGATACGAAATCGCACCCCAGACCATAACTCCGGGTGTTCGACCACTATGTCGTTCAATAATACACTCAGGAAGGCAGCGTTGACCGGCATAACGTCTAACACGAACACGGCCATCATGGGTCCACAAATTGAAGCGTGATTCATCTGAAAAGACAACTTGGTGCCAATCAGCTCGCCTGTCTCTGTGCTCAAGAGCCCACTGCCGACGCAGCCGTCGATGATTCGCCGTGAGGGGAATCCTGTATAAAGGCACCCTTGCACGCAATCCACGGCGCAGCAGACGACGACGAATTGACGAAGCCGACAATTGTACACCTGTAGCAGTAGACCAACGTGCTGCCAGCTGCCTGGAGGAAGCTGTGCGATCATTCACCGCCATGCGGAGCAGGTGTCGATCATCGCGCTCTGACGTCACCTTCTGTCGTCCAGTGCCTGTTTTTCGAGTTGTTCGGTGCTCGTCGGTCCACTGCTTCCAAACTCGCATCACTGTGGAACTGTTCCGCTGCATACGAGCTGCTATTGCGCGATAGGAAAATCCTCCTTCTCGAAGGCCGATTATCCTCCCTCGTTCAAACTCCGTAAGTTGCTTGAATTTCTTATTCTTCCGTCGTGGAGGCATACTCAGGTCTCACTAAACGTTTGCCACTAACAAATAATCATAGACTTTTTTCAACGTCCCGCTACAGCACTTTATTTATACGCTTTCAGTATCAATTCAGAGGGCGCTGCGCGCGCCGCGCACGCGCGATGGCTCTGAAACTTTATTAATTTGCATAATATCCTATAATTGACATTTGCTGCGAATTTCATTTGATTCTGATGATTCCTTCATGGTGTTGCATTTTCTACAAACAGCAGTTTAATTTCTCTCAATAAAACCGAAGGAAGAAATTTAAGAGTAATGATACTGCGTTATCAATTAAGAATTTATGTTATCGATTTAAATTTAAAAATTAAGTTAATTGTAAGCAAAAAGGAATTTGGCCAACGTTTTTTTCTTTTTTTTGGGGGGGGGGAATTGGATTTAATGAAAAAAAGAGCTTTATCGTTTTCTCCTAGAACGGTAGAAAGAAATGCCTTTTTTTTTGGAAGACGTTCAAGGGAGACAGTCACCGTTGTGTTGGGTATCTTGAAGCCATGGTTTGTGATTATGTCACAGCTGGGATGCTTATAGAATAAGTTCTTCTAGATTTGATTAACATTTCTATAGTTTATTTCGAATTAAATTATAGAATATGAAACTAATGTATGTAATAATAAATATACTCTTATATATTCTTTTTCTATATAATAGTGTATGAAATAGTTTTTTTTTTTAGTCTATGTCTCTCAAACGTAATTATCACACTTAAAGTATATTTTAATTATTTACATTATTAAAAATGAAAGGACACCTCCAAATAAACAAGTAATATAAAAAAAATTTAAAGTCATTTCCTACTTAGGTCAAAATTTTTTTTTATATTTTAGTTGCTTTTTATTAAATAATTACAATTAATATAAATATGTATATACATATGATAGATTCACAATATTAAGTGGCAATTTTTTTTCTCCTATATAAAACTAAAATTAATTAATTCATCCAGTAAATTAAATGGTTGGAATGCAGTTTAGTCCAACCACCCTTGACGAAAGGTAAGCCCTTGGCGGTATTTTTTTTTTTTTTTGAAAGCTAAGCCCTTGGTGGTATTTTGGCTACCCTGGCCCGCTTCGCGAACTTAACGTTCATCTAGAAAAAATCGCCAAGTTTGGCAATTTTTGAAATCACGCCAAGTGGTCAGACTAAACTGCATTTTTACCATTTAAATTAATTAAATTTAATTAATATTTGAAAAAACTGTATTAACATCAAGTGTCATCCACTACAAGTTTAAAAAAATGTATTTGAGCTTGAGTGGATGAATGAAAAGTATTTTATTAACGATTGAAAATTTGAACAAGATATACATATATAGGGAGAGTGTGAGCTAATAGTAGGAATTTAAAATTAGATATTCATTTCAGGTTCAAAAAAGAAAAAAAAACTCTAGATTTTCTTCGATGAATTTACACAATAGAAAAAGTATGTAAGTGTAAAAAATTTGTATTATTATTATATTATATAAAACAAAATAGTAACTCCTAGTTGCAAGAATTTTTATCATTTTGACGCAACCTTGTATAGTGCAAAATACAGGGCGCTTACAAAAGAATAACCCAGCTTTGAAGAGCCACTGTAACAAAACTTAAGAAGTTACAATCCTTTTAGACTAATTAAACTTAAATTAGCATTTTACAGTTCAAAACATTGTAAATAACTTGTATGATCACCACCAGAAGCACGAATAATATCTAGCCGATAATAGAGCTCATTCCACACTTCTCGCAATGTGTGCGGTGTTACTGTTTGAATGGCTTCTGTTTTTCGCGTTTTCTATTCGCCAATGTTCGCTAGTGGTGGTGGGAGAAAATATTTTATCTTTAAGTAATCAGAAAGAAAAAATTGACTGGGAGATTCTTGGCGGCCACTGATTAAGAGAAAGATCGTCATCTGTTGTACCATCAATCCACATGATTCTATCACTAGATAGTGTTCATGTTACTGGTGCAGCAATGCATTGAAAATTTATAGTTTTACAAATTTTTAAGAATTATTCTTACTTACATTTGTCGAAACAGATGGTAACTTCTTTAGTTTTGTAAATGCAGCCCTTCAAAGTAGGGGTATTCTTTTGAAACACTCTATAATGTGTAAAATTAATGAATTATTGAAACCAAATTAAAACTAGAGTCTTAGCTGATACAAAACTTTTAATTAGTTTTTTTTGTGATTTCTATTTGCTCTACAAATCCAAGATTATATAATGTATTGCTTAGGTAACAAGTGATTTTAGTTGAAAAAAATCACACACACTAATTTTGATTGAAAGAAATACTTTTTTTTTCTTAATTGTATAATAGTAGTTTTGTTTTTATTTTATAACAGAAATATATGTGAAGTTTTCACTTTTGCTTTTAAAATTTTCTTCTGTTAAAGTATTGAAAAAATATCAACATTTGGGTGGAAATAGTTATTTGTCGTTTACGTATACGAAGTGTGGGTATTAAATACCGAGACTGACACGACTACAACTGAATCACGTATGCGCCAAAGTCAGTGATAGACAGCTGCTTAACGTGAAGCTTTCTCTTTTGATGGCAGTGCCTCGCTCTATTGTAAATAAATCCGTGTACTTCGTGTATACCCAAAACCTTCGTTTGCATTAGAGTTATTTTTTGTTTCGCCGAAAAAATGCTAAGTGAGAGCAACGAAATGTGAAAGTTTTCATGAAACTTCGAAAACTTCTTCAAAAACTTGAAATTGGTTAAAATAAGTGTATGGCAATGAATGTTTATCGCGTCCACGTGTTTTTGAGTGGTTAAACGTTCTCAAGATGACCTAGAAGATGTTTCATGCCCGGGTCGACCTTCTGCGCCAAAAAAGGTTGACAATACCGAAAAAATCGGTAATCTTGTTCGATCTGACTATCGGTTAAGTATTCGTGCGATTGCAGAGATTGCAGGAATTGGTGAAAAAATTTGCCGTACGGATTCTTTATCAAGATAATGTGTCGGCTTATTCCACTTTGTCTGTCAAGAAAAATTTTAGACAGCATCTTAGCGTTAGACCATTCTGCGTATTCGGCAGATCTTGAGTCATGTGACTTCTATCTGTTTGCTAACGTAAAATCTGCATTGAAAGGGACAATATATGAATCCATTGAAGATGTGGGAAAAAAAGCGGCATGCGTCCTGAAGGAGCTGACAGAAGAGGGCTTTTACACTGTTTCGAATAATAGATGATTCGCATGGAAGCGTTGTAGGGATAGGGGATGTTGTATATTGAAGCAGATAATAAGTAAATATGTATTACATCGAAATAAAATGTTTTACAGCGTCAGTCTTGTTATTTAATAGCCTCGCCTCGTGTACTAGTGAAACTGAATAAATAATATGGTAATATTTTATTTTCCGCAGTTCAAATAGAATATTAAAATTACAATTTTGTATCAAATTCATAAAAAAATGTACTTTTTAAATTTGTAACTAAAATATGATCTATGGCATTTAATTTAAATAATCATTATATGTATTTAATAGCATCTGTCTTTGTACAATTTTCTATTCTTTTGCAATGTATAGTTACTCGTAAAATCCCGTAGAAGTTTTTCTGAATTTGAAACTGATATTTCTTTTGTTTTCTTAATCACCCGAGAATTTGGACAGTTTTCAAAAGAGACTTTAATTATAAAATATACTTTTCTTGTTCGAATATTTCTAATTAGGTTGAATGTATGCCAAATGAGAGAAAATAATGACCTAGATTAAATACTTTCCTTAGAGGGTTAGAAAAAAGAGCCAAAATACTTTTAAGAAACCTTTTAATTTATTGCACTCAGATTTCATTTTATGTAGGTGATGATATCTTATGATGTTGCGCAATGTAAATATTAAAATAAAAGCAAAATTATAAATTTTATACAATAATTAGGCTACTGTCTTCGAAAACTGTAATTTATATTTTAAAAGTTGTTGATAAAGATGAAGGGGGAAAAATAGGAGAATAATCTTTACCAGTTTTATAAACCCATAATTTTAACTTACTGTACTAAAAAATTAAGGAAATATCTTATAACAACATATTTCTCAGTATTTTTACAGTTTACTCAATTTGTCCATTACGATATTGTAGATTTTTATGCTACACTATTGTTTTTGCTTAATTTTCCACATCATCATTTTAATTTGAAAAGATATAAAATATACTTACATTTTAAAATAGGCAATTAAAATTCAATAGTATAATATGCACTCTTTAATAACAATGGTATAAAATTTTATATTTCTTGAATTTACTTTTAAATGCGAGTTTAACTGCAGTTAAACGAAATAAATCTCTTTCAGTTTCTTTTAAAATCATATAGATATAATTGGCATCATTGATATATTCTAATTATCTTAGAATTTATTTCATTATTAGCAATTTTATCTTTTGAAACAACTTGCTAAGTGATAAATCTATTACGAATTCGAAAAATCATTTAAATATTCATTTTTAAGGTGACTTTTAAAACTTATGGCTCTTACTTAGAAAATTTACTAAAAATGATCAATTTCCTCGAAAGTTATTGATTTTGATTATACGATATGAAAAATAATTTGCCTCACAATTCTCCGAAACTTGAAAACAGATGTACAAACCATTTATTTGCTGACGAAATAGATCCCCAAAAATTATACAGAGTGTCTCTAGAGGTATAAATTTTGGAAAGGAAGGGGTAGGGTAAAACCTAAATAACTCAAATTCACAACGCAAAGATGGGTCAGAAATAACATGTGTACAAAGTAGTGTACAAAGGATACTCAAAAAATAAAACAGTAAGTTAAAATGTGTAATCAGTGTACGTCATCAAAAATAACAGTAATAAAGGTCAACTACATGCTAGGTCAAAGGATACGGATGCTTGTCGTTTTCATGTAGAATCCTCCAAACCTGCAAAGATAAATTCCAACATAGTGTACAAATCTAGGTCAGACTCTTAAATATCTTGAGTCCATACTATTCATTCACCTGCCTGGAAGAATGTTAGCTAACGTATTCGAACTTTGTGTGTCCTAAGATAAACCTAGCACAAATTTCTCAATATCTGGAATCCATTCAGTTGTTCACGACTCATGGAGACCCTCTGGAAGAAAGTTAGCTAAAAAATGTGGTGCAAAAAGTTTATCCTTATTTATAGTTTGATCTCCATAAAATTCAGTCCAAATCTTTTTAATATCAGCTTATTTGAAGAAAAAAAACTTTTTCAAAATTTTCGAAACTTTTTGAGTTTTTAAAATGTTTCGTCATTTTTTCCTTCGTATAATTCCTTAGATCTTTATAATTTAAAGATTAAAATAACGCTTTTTAAATAATTATTTTATTCATATTTAAACATAGAATAACTAAAACCATGGAATTTTTAATGCATCAGTTACAGAGTATAAAGAAATTTTTAGAATTTGCAGTGCAATTTTTTTATTTTTTTGGAAACATACTCAAAATATTTTTTCTCGGTTTCGAAATTTTTAAAGATATCTTCAAAGTGATTTAAAGATCATGAGTGGTTTTTTTTTTTATATTTTAAGAAATATTACTTTTAAAAATATCATGATTTTAATGTAAAACTTAAGTCGTAAAAAGAAAAACAGAATCTAATCATAATGACAAACCATTGAATACTACACTAGACCTCTTGATACAAAAAATGAATAAGACAGAAAAATAGCGGGTTTGAAATCGTTTTTGTAGTTGATGGTACTACGTAATCCATATTTTTCCATTATTGAGAAATATCTTACATTTTAATTCGGCTTATCGTGAAGTTAAAAAAAATCATTTTTAATACCTTTTGTTGCATATGCTTGAACGTGAACCTAACTTTTTCAGAACGAAAAAAAAAATCGCTTTAATGTAGAATTAGTCAATTTCCTCCTTCAAAATAATATGAAAATAATATATAATATATTATATAATATTCAAAATATAATAAAAAACAAGTGAAGTAAAAAAAAGTAATATATCCGTACGTGGTACGAGGTTTTTTTTTTTCAACCTCCAATTGGCTATAATAAAAAGACGGGTGACTATAAAAAATAATTTTATTACCAAAAGTAATGTACAACTTTGGTTACTTTTGTACATAATCACCTTGAAGATTGAGGCATTTATCATATCTGTGAACAAGCTTTGCAATACCCTCTTCATGAAATGTTGCCGCCAATGAATTGAGGTGAGTTGTGACCGTTTCTTTGAGCTCCTGGTCAGTTTGGAAGCGCTGCCCCTCAAGCCACTTCTTCAATTCACGGAAAACTCGTACACTATGAAGACCAAGAATGCGGCAGCTAGCTGGTGTACGCAGTAGGCTACTGCGCATCTCCCCCTATATACGCTTTGTCATTGCCGAGTCCAACACGGACTTTCTTGTTGAACTGCAGTCACGTAAACATGGCTGCCTCTATTGATTCTCCCGCCGTGAATTTCGAAGTGTTATTCGTTTCTTGCAGGCAGAAGGGAATAGTGCAGCGGAATTTCATCAAAAAATGAGTCGAGTGTATGGAGACAGCTTTATGAGTGGTGTTGCTCGTGAATGGTGTCGGAAGCTTAAAGATGGCCAAACTGCTTCCTCAACCAACTGTTTCTTGACTAATTTAAATGGGACATTTTCAAACATCCATCATATGGCCCCGACTTAGCGGCAAGTGACTTTAATCTTTTTCCAGAATTGAAGAAGTGGCTTGGGGGCAGCGCTTCCAAACTGACCAGGAGCTCAAAGAAACGGTCACAACTCACCTCAATTCATTGGCGGCAACATTTCATGAAGAGGGTATTGTAAAGCTTGTTCACAGACATGATAATACCTCAATCATCAAGGTGATTATGTACAAAAGTAACCTAAATTGTACATTACTTTTGGTTATAAAATTATTTTTTATAGTCACCCGTCTTTTTATTATTGCCAATCGGAGGTTGAAAAAAAACCAGCCCACGTATTATCCTCTACATTTGAACACGGTTCAAAATCACTAGGACCATCGGTAAGAAACTCATAATGCATCTGATTACGACGTTAACAAACAATCAATAAAAAAAAGTGGGAATCATTGTGAGTATTTAAAAAAATATAATATAATAAAATAACGTTTAATAGTATATATATAATAGGATTAATAGTACAGTACGACCATTTTAATATGTGAACCTTACTTCTATTTTTACGTACTGATTTTTGAAAATTACTTTATTTTGTTCTATTAACTCTACTTCTATCTCAGTTCAACTTCCAAAGTTGTTTACCTAGTGAACTGATGTGAATTGTATTTTTAATAGAATTATGATATTATTTTTGGACAATGTTTAAAGAAAAAATCGATTCTTCGAATCGCAGTTATTTATAAATAGACTAGACCTCTTTCATCATTGTAAAAACATTAGGATTCGGCTTGAAGCATTTTGATTTAAGCTAGGATAAAATGGAATGTCGCAAACTTTCTTCGTGGTTGCATTGAGCATATTTTACCTTTTCTTGCTATTTATTTTTTAAATTATCCTGAATATCTCAATCTGAGGCTTATTTTTTTATATCACTCAAGCTTAGAGTGTGAGAAATCTTTTAACTAGTTAAAAATAACTATTTAATATCTTCATTTATAATGTACGAGTCTACATTTTTTAAACTTTGTAACTATGATACACTCATTATCAAAAAAAGTTGCACGTAGAAGGAATTTGTCAAATTGAAATGATGTTTTAAAGTAAATTAGAACTCACCACTAACAAAAATATTGGAAATTAAGAATGGGCACAACACAAATTATTTGTTCAAATAAAAAAAAATTATTACACTCACAAAAGGATGTTGGTTTGGCATTATTTCTAATGCATTAAGTCACACGCCCTAGCTTGGAATCGTAGACGCTCCTTAAGAGTTCTTTCAATCCAGCCTGTTACGACCCGCTAGTGCAGATGGCGTTAGTAGTCATATTCTTGTTTTTTTACAATTTGTATCATTCTTCCTGTAGACATCAACCAAGGAGCAAGACGTACCAACCATCACTCAAATAAACATTCATTTTTAGTATACAGTCCACAGCTCTTTGTTTGAATAGATAAGTTTCAAATAACTCAAAGTCTAATCAATTCAACCCCCCTTTCATCACCATACACAGCCATCCAAGCAGTTTGAACTTTAGCATATAAATCTTGTACATTTTGTGGTATTGGGTGAATCTCAATAGAATAGCCTATAGCATACTGTAAGTTTCCTGTACGTGGCAGTTCGGCCTTGCAGCTGGCTACAGCACAGTATCTATGGCTGCGAGACAAGCTCTTGGAATTGTAGCAGTATGAACACAAGCGTTGTTTTGCTGAAATAGAGGACTAAGATGTACATTCACAAAAAGAATGTTCACCGGTCAAAGGACATCATTAACGTACTTTTGGGTCGACAAAGGGGCACTGAGGAAGACCAATCGCACCTCATATCATTACACCCTACTTTCCAGAAGAGTGACAAAAAATTGCTCACCGGGACGCAGACCCCGTTGTCTCCACTTACGAATGCGGTTATAATCCTCACCAAGACAAAAGCGAGACTCGTCCTTAAAGATAACCTATTGTCATTCTGCATTACCTTGTGCTGCTATTTCGAGGCATCATTGAAATCTGTGGTGCCGGTGCTGCGGTTTCAGGGGCAATTTCCGTAATAGCCTTCGTCCAAGCGGTTCAGAAGCACGTGGCTGCCTACTATTAATACTGGCGCTTACAGGACGAGACAGGGAGGGCATCACTGTTAGCATATTGTTCGGAATTGTTGCAGATGACGTGCTTCACGCATGTTGGACAATTATTCAATCTTCCTTACTCAAAGTCCGTGTAGCTCTCTCTGAGCCTACTTGTCGTGGGCAATACCTTCATTGTACTTAATTCTTCAAACTTTGGGAAACTACATGACCGATATGACGAGCAATCCTACGGATTGACCATTCGCCTTCATGCAATCCCTACGATGCGATCTTTCTCAAAGGCATCCAACTATTCAAGTATAAATAATTATCGTTTTATTCTCAAAGGCATTCTAAGCTTCAAAACGATAAATTATACCCAAACACACAAGTATGAATTAAAATTATGCGCTTTGAAAGTCCTTTAAAGAGTCCTTAGCAGCTCGGTAAGTCACGTGTTTGCTAAAATCATTGGTGCTGTCGGGGCTTTAATCATATGCCTATCTATCTGAGAAGAAATAACTTCTTAATTTACATTTACATACCTTGCTTCCTTCTGTGGGTAAGTGTTTTTTGAAGATGTGTGCAGTTATACGAAGTAAAGCAGACTTTACAAAGTTTGCAAGAAAATTTTAAAAAAAGTATCTAACTGAAGTACTTTCAAGACAAGATGGAAAAATAACTGAGAGTTAAGTAAAGAGGGGTATTTTCACAAACAGAAACACGTTAAGATATTTTGCGATACTGCGAATTATATGTATTAAAGTGATTTAAGAAATTGCTATTACGATTTTTTAAAATATGTTTATATAATGAATGTATTGCAACAGTAGATTGTAGGTGATAAGATAATATACTTAAAGAATAAATATCGCATTGCCTTGTTGAAATGACTTTATATACTTTATCTTCTTCACCCATATAAATTAATAAACATTCATGAAATGAATATGAAATGGACATTACATAAATGCATGATTTCAAAACTAGTGTAAGAAGAATAAATTGTCTGTGTCTATAGTAATGAAATATATAAGACATTATATTCATGAGTAAAATAAGAGACAAAATGATATTGAAGTATCTGCTTCTATGTACAAGCTGCGTTAATACAGATAAAAGGTGAGATTCGGATTTACTCATAAAGAAGTCAAACATTCTAGACTATTAAAATTTGGTGAACTCTCTTTAAATTTTATGTAAATAAATACATAAAATTTAAATTAAAGAGAATTTCGAATCCATTGTAAAACTTTGTCAGTTTGACAAACGATTAATGTACCACTTTATATTCTAAAATGCGTCAAAAATAAAGCAGTCATTTAAAAAACTTTTAAATGAAATACACATACATTATCATTGTTCACATGAAAAAAAGTACTATTTTTCAGCTATATTATTCGAGTTGAAAAATAAAGTACTTTCAGAACTTTTCGAGTTGTTTGATGTAACAAAATGTAAGATTACAAAACTTAATTGATTTCATCGTGTCTATTCATAATCGTCTGAAATTATTCATTAGATTGTAGAATCATGAGACTGGAAAAAGATACATGCAAAATATTTCTTCTGAAACATATTTTCAGTGAAAATATTTAAAAATGTTATGAACGCATAATTTAAGGAAACTTAAACCATAAAAGAAAAGAGAGAAAAGTTTCCGAAGACAAATATTTGATTTGCACTTGCTGTAAAATAAATCTTTGAACTCGTGTATAATTTTTTTCTACATTTCTAATTCTGTGTCTTTTCTTTCGAGATTGCAAAATATTATTTCAAAGTTTTAAAAAATTTCAATGAAAGAGATTTTATTGCCTGGAGTAATTGTTCTATTGATATCCAAAATAAAAGAAAAGGAACCTTTTTGAAATGATACTCAGTCTTCTAAGCTAAATAGTATTGAGGGCATATAAAAGTCTTTTGTTGAAAATTAATTTTTTTTTATGAAAATTTGAATTAGATGTTGCTCAACTTATATAAATTGACTTTTATTTTCTTTTTTGAAATCTTATTAAAAATAATATATGAAATGAAAACATATTCATGAAAAGTATTATTTTTCATTATTCTAAAACGAAAATGATTTATTGATTAAACATTTTTTTTTGTGAAATGGAAAAGGAAATAAAGTTGCAAAGGAATACTTTTAACTAAAATATAAAATATTGAATATTTAATCATGAATTATTTCCTGTTAAACTTTGACATTTTATTATTTTTCTTTGACATTTCATTACTTACACATTAAAAAAATATTTTGAATGTTAAATGTAACTTTTTTTCCTTAAAAATATAATTAACATTTATATAAAAACTAAACTATCAATTTCTAAACCTACCTTATAATGAATATTTCTAATTTTTATAACGAAATTTTTGAGACATAATATAAGTTCTGTTGCATAAAAGCTTAACTTAAATTATATTAATAAATAATTATAATCTACTGTGAAATGCGCTTATGAGGAAATATTGCTGAACTAATAATTGCTATTTATTGAACTTTATGATTATTATTTTCCTATTTATTTTTTCTGCTTTGAAGAAGAAATATCTATACGGGAGTATATTGAACTGATATGTTTTAAATTATGTAAGCAAAACATTTTGAAATGATTTTTAATGATTTTGGAAGTTATCACAATTGATTAAATAAGAATAAGTATAAATATAAAAATTTATGAGATTAGCAATTATGGTTACAGAATTATTATTTCAATATTAGATTTTTTATCTTAGAATTTAAGTAGCTACATCAGAAAATAATTCTTTTTCAGATTCAAAATTATGATTGAAAATAAAATGCCTTAAATATCTAAAATATTCTAACATTGCAGAAAAGAACGAATGGTACATAATACTTTCATCAATGTCTCAATGAAATATTTTTTTAATAAAAATATATTTAAATTGACATTCTCTTCTTAAATAAAAAAAGGAAGTACTATTTTTTTCTTCAGAATGCACCTTAATAAATACCAATATCTCATTATTAAGCTTTAAATGTATTATAAGTTATTTAAAACGTAAGGAATGAAAAAAAAAAAAACATTTTTTATTGCAAAAATTTCTGATTAAACATATGAATTTGTTTCGTAGATATTTTATATTTAAAACTGTATACATTAAACTGAAATTCATTGCATATCACAGTAAGTGTTTTAGAAGGTATAAAACAACTAAAAATGCTGAGGATGAAGTGTAACACACCTCTCTGTCTCTAAACGTCACATCTAGTCAAAAGAACCGCTAAACAACATTTCAACAACGCAATGGTGTACTGTTCCTTTCGGGAGGAGGAATGAATCCGGCAATTATCCGTCACATCTGACAAATTAAAGTAGTGTTTCCAATTGGCCCTGTGCGCTTGAGTGATTTATTAGCATATCCGGCAGACGTAAACCGTCCAAGAAAACGGATTGCTCTTTTCAAAAAATGATCGAGCACTGGATAAACTCTTCTGGGCCGCGTAAATCGGTTCCTCTAATAATTAATCGGGAACGATAATGATAATTAATCATCAAGATAGCAAGCCCTTTAACTACCGCCTGCATGGAGTGGCAGTGGCTGTTCTGCTTAATGGCTTTTGCGGTTGTTATATCTTCAATTAAAAGGTCCGCCTGGCCGGATTGATGGTCCGGTGACGATGACGTTTGCAGCAGTTAAAGGGAGTTCAGTGGTTAGTCCGGGATTGCCAGAAGGAGGGGGGGGGGCTGGACTGTGCATTAATAATGGTGGATGGATAATGAACTTTGCCAGTGGTTGGCACTTTGGTTGCGGTTCAATGATGTCGGTTAGGGAAGTAGGGCTTTTGAGGTATTTCAAAGTTTGGACTCTTCGACCATTTTGAGAAAATCCGGTCGTAAATTTGGTACTGATGTCCCGAGTGGTTCGTTTCTGAATATCATTTTGGAATGTATGACTGGTAGGATCTAATATGCAGTTTCATTTTATTTTATTTATAAACCAAGAATATATAAGGGTTCAACTATTTTCGTCATGTATTTTAAATGATACCGAAACGAGCGCGGTATTGCTTAAGGCTACACAGTACCCTAAAAATGACAAATTTATCGAAAAAATTTTT
Source organism: Nephila pilipes (assembly GCA_019974015.1). Classification (NCBI taxonomy): domain Eukaryota; kingdom Metazoa; phylum Arthropoda; class Arachnida; order Araneae; family Nephilidae; genus Nephila; species Nephila pilipes. Next base: position 437,327 of record BMAW01087077.1, read on the forward strand.
TTTTGCATTTTCATGTAGCCCATACATTTGGGAATCTTGGCCCCAAATTTTAGATCTATTAACCAATTAGTTTTTAAGATATTTGAAGTTTTCTGAGCATTGTCAGTCACTATTTTTGACAACTGAGGGGGGCGTGGTTAGTTTCGGTTTCATTTTAAAGCATTTTTCCATTCTTAAATTTAATTAATTACTGATATTTTTTAAATAATATCGATACTTGCAGAGAAGTAGATATTAACTTCAACTTTCACTACTAAAATCATTTATGTTTGTTTATATTTTGAGTTCTTGATGTGCTTATAGTTACTTAGTCAAAATTGATAAGAAAAGGTATTTCTCAAGACCAATATTTATTCTGCATATAATTTATATAAGTTAAAAGCTATTTTAAATTGTTTAAGTGAAGTTTTTTCTGTTGAAAAAATGCCACGGACAAAACTTTCGCAGCTTGAGAAGAGAATCAACACTTCTAAGAGATGGAGTACTGCTGATAATGACAATGCTAAAAACCTGCTTTAGTGGATATAACTACAAAACTTCAGAATACAAATGTCTTTAATACCTCTGCTACATATAAAAGTATCTTTCAAATTACATTATAGTGGATACTGAATGTTTGTTTACAGATAATTTTGGAATATTTTTAAGCAATATTTGCCATAGTGTATCTTTAAAACTTTGCTATGGTCAAAGAAATAGATTTGCATATAAAGTGAATGTTGTATGTGTTAATTGTGACCAAACCTAGAGTGAAACATGTTCATAACAATTAATTGATGCTATATTACATCAAATATCAAATGTTAGCAAGCATCAATTTTTTAATGTTCCATTTGATGTAAATATGAGATTAGTGCAAGTATGTTAAGTTTGTGACTTGGCTACTCATCGTTGGAAAAATTCTGCATGCATATGAATTGAAATATAATGTTTAGTAAAACTTTAAAGACATTATGAGCCAAAAGTTCTGATTGGACATCTTGTTGGGTCAAATCAGCCGTTGCTTTATATCCGTAAAGATGTCATTGAGGCGTAGGGCTCAAGGAATGATAAAGATATAGTCGGTATTGGAATGTCATATGATGGAAGCTGGTTGACAAGAGAACATACGTCAATGTCAAATATCGGAATAGGATATGTTATCGACTTGCTGACTGGCTTTGTGATAGACTACGAAGTAATGTCAAAGCGATGTGGAGAATGTGAACAGACTAAATTTGAGCTTGGAGAAGAAAGTGCTGAATTTCGTATTTGGTACAAAGGACAACAAAATGTTTGTAGTACAACACATGTTGGATCATCTAGTGCAATGGAAGTAAATGCAGCTGTGAAATTATGGGAAAGATCTGAGAGTATTAGTTTCCGGAACACAATCTTGCTCTTTGACTCTTGGTGTTTTTACCAGTTATCATTAGCACGTGGAAAAAAATCAGGTATTCACAAAGATTGGGTAAAAATAACAATCAACGAAGAATATTTGCCCAAAATCTTGCCTATTTATCAGCGATTAGCATCAACTGAATTATTAAGCACATGTGTCAGAGGTTTGACACACAATTCTAATGAAGCATTACATTCGATAATATGGGACAAATATTCCAAAGAAAATACAGCTTCTAGGAGTCGTGTTGATTGCCATGTCGAGTGCAATACCTGAATTTATTGTTAGAACATTAAAAGCTCTAAAAACATTTCAGGATGCTAATTGAATTTGTAACAAGTTTGTCATCAGAACATTTAGTGTACTTTACTCATTATAGGAGAACCTATTTCAGAAAGAAAAGGAAATCTGCAAATTTTAAAGTTGCGCAGAAAAAAATAAAACTTGCTAAATTGCGTCGACTTAAAATTCAGAAAAAATTAGGTGCTATGTACAAACCTGGTAGTTTTTAACTTTTTTTAAACTTTTATTTATATCATTATTATTTTTTATAAGTGTATTGTGTTTTAAAACTTTTGTGAAATTATTATGTGAACTTTAAGCTGAATTATCTGTCATCGTAAAAAATGCTATATCGATATTTTGCAAAAACATATTTTGAATAAATAAAAAATTTTGCCATAATATTTAATTAAAGTAGTGTTTTCATATATTATATAAGTAGTTAAATAATATATTAAAAATTTAGATCTTTGCAAGTATTATTAGTTTTTGTTTTATGCCTTTAAAAACTTTAAATGCATTTTTCTCAGACTTTTATTTTTGAAGATGTAAGTGTTTTCTAATCCCTAAGGCTTTTTTTCTGTTCAAGATAGAGTCTTGAAATTTTTTATACATACTGAGATATATGTGTTCTATAAAAGTTAGTATGGATTTAGGTCTGGGATCCCTAGTTATTTTTTTAAAAAATGTTAAAGTTAATATTTTAAAATTTTTCCTGTTTTTTCCAGGTTTAGCTAGAAAAATAATTATTAAAAATCAACAAGGGAACAGATTTTCAAATCCATACTAAATTTTGTTTGCAATAATGTATGAAATATAAATCACTCAAAATAATTAAAAAATTTCAAAAATTGTGTATTTTATAAGGGTTTAAAAAAACTTCAAAATTTTTAAATTTTAAAATAAGGACTAGTTAAATTGACTTTTTATTTTCAGAATCAGTTTAATAATATAGTATGAAAACAATACATAAGTTACTTTTAATATTACTGTCTCCAAAAAATTTTTTTGAAAAAGAGTACCGTGTAGCCTTAAAATGATTAAGAAGAGGTCGTATACGATATTATTTATTTTGAATACATTTCAGAGACGTAGAATTGAAATGCTATTTATGTCATGTGTTTTACAAGGTGTGGCCATTAAGTAACGAGACTGACGCTGATGAGGAAGAAGTGTCTATGCTTCAAACGCCAGCGACCGACAGTTATTTAGAGTGAAGTCTTCTCTTTCAAAAGCAGTGCTTCTCGTTCCTATATACAAATCCGTATACACTAAGACTTTCTTTCGTATTGGAGTTACATTTTTATTTCGCCTGAAAAATGATATGTGAGCAACGAATTGTTGTGAAATTTCATATGAAGCTTGGAAAAGCTGGAACTGAAACTTATAATTTATCGAATGAAGTGTATGGTAATGAATACTTATCACGTGCATGTGTTTTTGAGTAGTTTAAGCGTTTCCGAGAAGACATTGAAGATGATTCGTGTCCGGGTCGCCCTTCTATGTCAAACGCGGATGAAAATATCGAAATAATGGGTAACCTGGTTCGATTTGACCGTCAGTTAGTATCGTGCAGGAATCGACAAAGAATCCATGCGGCAAATTTTTCCACCAAGACAATGCGCCATCTCTTTCCACATTGAATCTCAGAAGGTTTCTGGGTACTCCCAATGTTAGACCATTTGTCTCATTCGCCGGATCTTAGGCCATGCGATTTCTATCTCCTTCCTATGGTGAAATCAGTATTAAAAGAAACAAGATTTGAGTCCGTCGAAGCTGTGAAAGAGAAACGGCACGTCTACTGAATGATTTGACAGAAGAAAACTTCCAGCACTGTTTCGAACATTGGAAGATTCGCATGGGGTGGTGTAGGGATAGTGGAGGGGTGTATATTGAAGGTGATAATAAGTAAATATGTATGACATCAAAATAAAATGCTTTACAGTCCCATTCTTTTTATTTAACAGCCACTCCTCGTAAGTGCCGAAACTACTTATTTTGTATCAGTAATATTAATAATTAATACAAATCACATAAGAATAAAATCGATGTCGATTATATTAATAAACGACGTGTTTAAATAATATAATGTGATGTAAAGTAGAAAAAAACAAAACAATTCGTTCAATAATGTTGTATGATTATTAGTATTGAGTACAATTACAGATCTGAGAGTTCTAGTAATTAATGAACACTTATTAATTCAATTATTTCCTACAAAATTAGGGTACAAATATGAAAAATAATAAATTTGTCGATATTATTGCAAAAAATTTTACATTTTAATTTAAAGCACATGCCTTTTTTATTCATATTTAGTCCCCCTATTCCGAACAAATATTCTATATACCTCCTACTACAGCTTTAAAACTTTTAATCGATCTAGATTTTTTTAAAATTCGGTTTTTTCAATAGGATTTGACTGCAAAAGTGTGTGTTACTGAACTAAAAATAGTATAAATATAGAAGCAGAAATAATAATGTTATCCTCGTATACAATATTTTAATAAAACGTACTTTCAAAATTGCATAAATTTTTCATACAAACTGTTTTTCTTATTCCTGAAAAACTCTAAATCATCTGTTTCCAGTAGATGTTTTTCTTGATAGCAAAAAAAAATCACTTTTCTTAAAACATCTATTCCGAGCCAAACATTTTTAAAAGTTCCTAAATTTGCAAAAAATCTTAACAAAAAAGAATTAATTCAAATCCTTATTTAATGGTGCTGAAAGAAAACTTCCAAACCATCCTTTCAATTTCTTTTCCTCATTTTTTCGAAACTATTTATCTTTTCGAATTTCGATTTCCCTACATTACCCATCCACCATTTTTTCCCCTCTTCTTCCAAGCAGAACGTGAACATCCATGCACGGCTAGGATTTGTTAGCATGCCGAGCTTCAACCCTTCCCTGCTTTCCCAAACTAATGATTGGCCGAATTCAATCATTCTTTTTACTGGCTGCGTTGTCGAGATTTTCCTACGTCATATCCCGAATTCCTAAGGCCTGAAAGATTGATGCGATATACCCTGCCAGCACCTGTGCTCCTTCTCATAGAGGTACTACTACTTCTGATAGTAATAACATCCATCAACAAGATGTCATTTACAACACAGCCTCTTCTGAAGAAGATGGTACAATGAATACCTTTTTATAACCATTTCTCATGGATTAGTTTTTATCGAAAGTTAATTTGTTGTTGTCAAAACTTTTGTGTGGGCTTTTCTTATCCTCATATTTAATAGTTTAACTACATTGTTAATTCTGAACAAATGCGAAAATAATTATTTAAGACATAATTGTTAATTTCATTTTTTCATCATTAGAATCACGTGATATATACATAAATTTCATTGATAGGAACATTTCTTATGACTTTCGTTTCAGAGGGTACTGTTTGTAATCAGAATCGGGCAAGAATGTTTTCGAACAGCATTATTTCAATTTGTAAATATATATATAAGATCAAAATAAGAAATCCTTCATCGGATTTAATAACGATTAAAATTGTAATCTAATGATAATAAGTTACAGATTCAGATATAAAATTTATTTCTTAAATAAATTTGAAAGGGGAGAAAAATATTACTATTTTTTTTTTTTGTTGGAAAGACGAATCTTAATAATAACTATTGCACTGCCACGGTAATAAAGTGGTAAAATTGCAATGTTTGTAATCAGCAGTGTTCCAGTTGAACTGTAACGGACTCTCAAACGTGTTTCGCTTCAGCTAACCTCAGAGCTTTTCTATGACGTTATTTTATTTATTTTTATTTATTTATTTATGTATTGTTTTGAGAACCACAATCCACGAATAAACCAAGGCTTGAATAAACATTGCTATATGTATTGAAGTGTTGTGAATAGGGAGGATATACTCTGAAGTTCAGATAGAGACATTGGACATGTTTATTAGCAATAAAGAATTCCAAAGTTTACAGAAATATTTACCAATATTGTACTGCATGCACAATATTGGTAGATATTTCGGTTGTCGACAGCTGAGATTAGACTTGGATCCATTAGATTTGTTCCTCTGACCCGGACCTACTTTTGGGATATTTAAGTTACTCTGAATTTTGAGTTTATCTTTAGTTGAGGACGCGAGAAAATTGTCTGCTACATATTCATCATAGAATGATTGCTTTGATAATTCAAATGGAATCGAACAAAACAAATTCGAGTTTGAATCTTCCTTGACTGAATCATTTTTTGATTTTGATAGCTCCAATAAATTGCAGTAAAGCCAAGACTTCACACTACTAGTTATGGGTATGAATTGTTATTTCACTAAAGAACCATTGCGTAAAATAATAGATTTGTGGAACTGAATCACAAAAACACTTTTCTGGTGTCGTGTGGAAATCTGGAGAGGAAGATACTACTCGTCACTTGACCGTGATTGAAGATTCGTCATTGCCTTGAAGTGATTCGTCTTTGCCCTTCATAAAGCTTCTAATATGACTTTAATTGAAATTCTCCGCTTCAGGGTCTTGTCTTTTATAGGGTACTTATCACTCCGAGATATTGAGTGCTCGTATCTCTTTATGGGGATTTCTTGTCTTTCCCGTATTATTTTATTGATTTGGTGCAATCTAGCCAAATCGACATCCATGAAACTAAAGGTCACTCATATCCCAATTTTCAGTTACTATGTATGGCATAATTTTCTATACAACCCATAGTTTTATGAAAATTGACGTATATTTTTCATTGAGTATTTACAAGATTACGTGGCTACTTATTCCTAAAATATTTTGTTATTTAATTATACTTACTTAATTATTACTTATTTAATAATACTTATGTGGAACTAAATAGATGTAATTTTAAAAAAAAATAATTATAGCAAAAAAATTGTTTGAAGGAATTTTTGAGAACAGAAGCAAAATTATTTTTTGTAATAAATAACATTTTCTTATGTATCTTAAACTTCCATATGTCAGAAAAAATATAGATTATTAAATATTTTCCATATTTGTTTCAAATAATTTTTTTACTGGTTTCCACTGAACTAAAATATAAATTTTTAATGTTAAAGGGAAATAATGACAAAAATATCTGATGCACATGCGCATTTCTCTTACTTCATTTATTAAATTTCTATATTTTTAAATACTAGTTTTATTTTAAGGGTATATGATATCTTAAGTATTACAAAAATATCAAAAAAAAAAAATTGTAACTCTATTTTAACTGTATGATTTTTCTATATATATTTAGCTTTATTATTTACTGGGTTATTTATAAATGATAACCCGGTAAATATTAAAGATAGAGCTATATTATTTATTAATTTTATATAGTATTTATTATACTGTGTGAATTTATTGTTCTTCCAAATTTTTAACTTCTTTTTCTCAACTTTTCATTTTTCATAACGTTCATGTACTTTTATTGCTAACTCTGTTTTTTAAATCATTATAAGAATTTGATTTTTTTTTTGCATAATATGATTAACAATTCTGAAAGTAGAATAAGGATTAAAAATAAATGGTTATTTAAAAAAATATCCGCAAAATATGATGTAGTATGTTATTATTCCCGTAGTATCTGATAGGGAAAAAAACTGTAAATAATACTAGCACAATGAAAACCTTGCACAGAATTGTGAGAAATCTTACTAAGAAAATGAGCAAAAAAAAGCATTCTTACCAATATTAAAATTTGTAGAAACATTAGGAATTTTAAAATATAACAACCTTTTGAAAAAAAAATTAATATTTTAGCTAATTGTTTGTATAATATAAAGTTTTTTTCCCTCTAAGTGAATATTGTATGGTGAAAAAAACACCTTTCTCATGAATATTTAATTTTTTAAAAAAAAAAAAAAGTTACTTGCAGGGTACTGCGTTCCCCTAAGCAACTGTTTTCTGAAATATATTCCTGAAATGTTCGTTTAATTAAATAATATGCCCCATTTAAACTTAATTTTCGAAACTGACTTCCTAAAAGTGCATTAAATTGCAGAGTGGGATACTACTGAAAATTATGTTTCAATTTCCTATTTTACTATAACGAATCGCTCCAGTTTAACTACATGATTTAATTACACAGTTCTGAATTTTAATTGCTGCGTAATATAATTTACTGAGTCCCATACCTGAGATCTTATACAGAATATTAACTGCTCCACGTTTTGTAACTATATGTCTGCACTATAACTTACTTAAGATCTAACTGAAGTAAATGTTTCCAGTACAACCCCGTTAATCGGTAACTAAGTGAAATGTATCTCTATGCGAATAGTAGGTATTCTAGTAATTCTCAGGCAAATATAGGCATGCTCGTTTGCCATCGAGTCAGGTTCACTGAAACTAAATTATGAATTATTGATACAATGTATATTATGCTGATGAATCCAGATCTAGATCGAAGGTTATCATAAGACGTTCCTCAATCAGGATTCCTAATTGTAGAAGGGGCAACCTTAGGGGAGCATGAACATCTTGAAAGAGATATGACGTAGGTAACATATTAGTATAGAAAATTTGAACTTGATTCTCTTCCCAGACTATGAAGATTGTGGCCGGAAAGTTGGTTTACTGGAAAGGACATAATAGGCCATTCAGTAATGCTGCGATAGCCGAATAGTCATGGTCGTGTGCCTCGCGGCGGCGTTGATTCCATCGTACATTCGAGTTTTGGTGTCGCTAAAGACCAACCGTGTAGCTGGGCTAGTGCCCTTTAAATCAGTTAAGGTACAAATTCATCACGTAGGCGTTGTGGGAAAGTTTGGAGAGGAGGAGATAGCTTTTAAAGGTCTTTCTCGTATTGTAACTGAGGTTAAAAAGGAAGAAAAAAAAACTAAATCAGACTCCAATAGTTCTTGTGTAGATTCTAAATGCAACGTTAACGTCTTTCTTTCACTGAATAAGTAGAAGCGACCTTGGCGACAAACATGTTCGCCAATTATCATTAAATCGCCAAACCTAGGGGTGAAGATAGATGTTTTGAGACATATCTAGGGGTACTCGTATTTAGAATCATTATTGAGAGAGTGTATGAGTGTATATACATACACACACACATACACACACACACACATATATATATATATATATATATATATATATACGGGGGGTGTCTAGTGTGATGAGCTGTGCGTTTCAGTTAGTGCATGTACCTCATGTGATGTTGATAGCTGATTTTAAGTTGCTATGTTGATGCCTGTATAAACACCGAATTGCTTCCGTTGTAGATTTATACGAGTATGTACATTAATTGTGTCTTTTGAAGAAGGAAAATATTGAATTCATTTGAAGGCATATGACGAATAAAATCTCAAAGTATCCCGAAAGGACCTTGTTAATTGCTTTAATTTTGATACATTTAAAATATGTTCACCCTCATATTAATATAATAAGGGTATTATTTCTCACAACAATTTTTTTCTCTTCTTAAAAAAGACAGATTCAAACATCTGTTTCATAAATCGAGGATTGAATTTTTTTTGTAATTTTTAAACTAAACCAGTATTATTAAATTACATAATTTTCTAGTAATACAGATTTCTAGTTTTTGGTAGAACTCCAAAATATCTTAAATTTTTAATTGGAATTTATGATTATATTTACAGACAAATTAATCTTCGTAAAAACTATCGTATAAAGACTTGAATAATTAACATCCTCTCCAATTGAAACTGTTGAATATTACAGTTAAGAGGAGTGTGTTAAAAGTTATTTATAAAGGTAGTATTACGGTATGAAACAAATATTTGCTAGTAAAATTAATGCGAAAATAATGTAGTATTTTGGCGTATTTTCAGGAATGCTGAGAACCTTCAAAGATGGTAGGAGAGCTGGGGTTATCATCTAAAAAGAACATTTAGTTAGAACTTTATGACAAATATGATTATTATTTAATGCATAAACTTCGGTTTCTATTAAAGATGACAGATATTTTTGTTGTAATTTAAATATTTAGTATGTCCTTTATTACTTATTAAGATAATTCTTACAATCCGTTTTCTGAAATGCTACTTAACATATTCTAAAAAGTACAGGAAATCCAGAAATCCTCTTTTAAAAATTTTGGAATATATTTGCATTTCGTAAATAGGAAAATATATAAATTAACAGAGATGCTGAATTCCATTGAATTCGATTCTAAATCATTCCGACTATTCGGACTCTTCTTCTGGCTTGTAATTAGAATCCTTTATTATGTTAAATGTAACAGAAAAGCTATTTCAGAAATATCATACATATTGATTTCTTATATTTGTCTCTATTCTTAGTAAGCTAATATATGACTTTCAATGTTTTTTTGTTTCTTATTTATAGTCTTACTTTTCTGGTTTTGAATTGTATATATATATATATATATACACTTACATGCATGCATGCATTTATTTAACCAATGAAAATTAAATAATTAAATATTTTTCGTGAATTTTCAAAAGAATGTCGTTTGTATTTCGAAAATTAAAATCTAATTTTTAATGTATTTTAAAGATTTTCCTTGATGAAATTGATTTAAAAATCTTTATTTGTTTTTGGGAAACAAAAAGCAGTAGCACTCTGCAATGTCATCGCTTTGCATAAAGTCTGGTACGAATATAGCTGTCTTCTTTATCTAATCTGTGCTGCTGAACATGGACACGTAGAAAACTTATAATACTATTGATAAAATTTTAGTATTTTGTGAGTTTTTTATGCATGTTTTCTTTAAAAATATTAGACCTCAAAATCGGATTATTCTTTTTGATACACTTTGTATAGTATACTGTTAAAAAGATCTATGCCATAACAGTTCACACACACACAAGTAAGTTATTATAATTAATAATTTATTAATTTTAAAGTAATAAAAATGTTTATTTGGATACGAATAAGACTAAAAGAATAACTAAATAATTGTGTATGTGAATACATGTATGAAATTTGAATATGATTTATACAAAGATAATTTTTCTTTTGAATACCTATGACATGTTATAACACAGGAATATAAAATTTGAAGCAATTTCTATAGAAAAACTAGTAATTTTTTTTATTTAATATATTATTATATTCTTATTTGATGGCGTTCAATATATATTCGTGATAATGTCATATAAAACAGAAATATGATATCAACAAGTTGGAAATATCGATGGGAAATAAAATTCCATATTCCAGTTTTCAAAGTGTGTTGATTTGAATAAAGAGCGATGTTTTACTACATTATTTTTAAATGTGGAGATCCCTAGCTCTAATTAATAATAAAGTCATTAAATTTGAGTTCTGCTACCCCACGGATTATTTTTCGATTCCAGTCTCAGGAATCACACGAATACTTAAACTACGGTTAGATCGAACCAGATTACTAATTTTTTTTATATTGTCATCCGTTTTTGACATGTGAGGAAAACCAGGGCGTGAATCATCTTCAATGCCTTCTCGGCCATTTTGAAAAGATAATTAAACCACTCCAATACACGTAAACGCGATCAAAATTTATTGCCATGTACTTCTTTCAATACATTATATGTTTTAGTAACGAGTTTTCTAATTTTCATGTGAAATTTCACAACAATCCATTCCCCCTTTTATCATTTTCCCGTTGAAACAAAAATAAAAAATAACTGTAATACGAACGAAGGTTATGGCTATATGGATTTGTTTAGAGAAACGCGAAGTACTGCATTGGAAAGAGAAGGCTTTACGCTAAACAGTTGTCTGTCGCAGGAGTTTGGCGCATGCGTAATTCTTCTGCAGCAGTGTTAGTCTCATTATTTAATAGCCACACTTCTTATTCTACAGGTTTTAACGATTTAAAGAAAAGTTATTTTAGTATCAAGCTGAATTAATATTACTGTTCAGTTTAAAAAAAACTAGATAACCATTCGAACTAAAAACAGATCAAATGTATCACGTTATTCAATTAAGCGACCAAATCTCATTCCGTGTCTCCCTGCTAAACTAGTTTTCAAAATATATTCCCAGTGTTCGCTTCATCAAGGCCCCATTAAACTTAATTTTCGAAATTGACTTCCTAAAAAAGTGCATACAAATTGCAGAGTGGTTACTACTGAAAAATTTATGTTTCAATTCTGTTTACTAAACGACCGCCCAGTTTAATCCAAGATTTAATTTACAAAGTTTTGAATTTTTAATTGCTATGTAATATAATTTGAGTCCCATACCAGATCTTTATGTTAAGAATGTCATATAAATCCTGTTCACTGTTTGTAACTAGGTGTCTGCACTATAACTTACTTTTTAAGATTCAATTCTAGAATAAATGTCAGCAACCTCAGTTAATCTAACTAAGTGAAATGTATCTCTCAAGAATAGTAGGTATTCTGTAATTCTCAAATATAGGCTGCTCTGTTTGCCTATTTGTGGTTCATCAGAAAACTAACAAATTATATAACTATTGATACAATGTATATTATGCTGAGATGAATCCAGACTAGATTCTAAAGGTTATCATAAGATGTTCAATCAGATTCAATTTGTGAAGGGGCAACTTAGGGAGCATGAACATCTTGAAAGATGAGGAATGTAGTAGTTTGATATTAGGAAAGGAAATTCTTAACTTGATTTCTTCCAAGATCTAGTTGATTTGTGGTCAGAAAGTTGGCTTATCTGAAAGGGAATAATAGGGCCTGCAGCTTTGACAGCCTGAAGAATGGCGCTGGTCGTAGTTTCGCGGCGGTGTTGATCCACTGCAGATTCGAGTTTTGAAAATGCTAAAGACCAACCGTGGAGGCTATGCCCTTAAATTAGTTAAGCGTACAAATTCATCATGGTATGTTGGGGAAAGTTTGAGAGGAGGAGATAGCTTTAAAGGCTCCTTCGGGACAACGGAGGTTAAAAAAGTAAGAAAAACAACGACCCAATAGTTCTTTGTGGATCTCTAAATGCAACGTTAACGGTCTCTCTCATTCTGAATGGTAGTTATGACCTTATGATGTCGATGGCACACCATTAAACCTAGGGGCAAAGGATAGATGTGTTCTTTGGAGACATATCTAGGGCACCGTGCATTTAGAATCATTATTGAGAGAGCGTAAGATATACATAATATCATCACGTTATCAATATCAACATATGATATATACATATATATACATACTGGGTTCCAGTGATGAGCCGTACATCAGTTAGTGCATGCAAATCAGCGTGATGTTGATAATGATTTTAAGCTAAGTTATGTTGATGCCCGTAGTTAAAACCGAATCATGCCCGGATTTATAAATGAGGCAGGCATTACTGACTCCAGTTTTGAAATAACAGCATCGGAACTACCTTGAAATAATATGACTAAAACTCAAAGCATCCGAAAGGACCTCATTAACGTTTCACCTGGATACATTTTAAAAATATAAACAACTTCTCAGTTATTAATATAATAAGTGGCAATATTTCTCTGTACAACAAATTTTTTTTTTCTCTTCTTTAAAAAAAAAGACAGATCCAAATTGATCTGCTCATAAATCAGAGGATTGAATTTTTTTTTGTAATTTTTAAACTAAACCAGCATTATTAAATTAATATTAATTTTCTAATACAGATTTCTAGTTTTTGGTGAACCCAAAAAAATATACCTAAATTTTAATTGAATTTATGATTATATTTTCTACAAAAGACAAAATTAATCTTTCAAAAACATTCTATAAAGATTGAATAATTAACATCCTCTCCCACTGAAACTGTTGAATATTTATACAGGAGGTTAAAAGTTACTTATAAATAGTAGTATTGCAGAACAAACATTTAAGTTAGTAAAATTACAGTGTTAATGTAGTATCAGAAGTATTTTCAGGAAATTGAGAAAGATGGTGAGTAGGAGAGATAAGCACCATCTAAAAGTACATATAGTTAGAACCTTGTATAAATAGATGGTGTTTATTTTAATGCAAGTAAACTCCCTTGCCTCTATTTAGCATGACAAGATATTTTTACACTGAAATGAATAGTATGTCCTTGTTACATAAGACAATTTTTACAACCTGTTTTCTCTTGTGCTATCATGATATTTCTGTAAAAAGTGTAGGAAACCATAGGAACTTCTTTTGAAAAAAATTCAATAGACAATGTAAATAGGAAACAGTATAACATCAGAGAGATGTTGGAATCTACTTGAATCTGATTCTAACCTGATTCTGACTGTCTGACTCCTCTTCATTTGTAATAACTTTATTTATAAAATAGAAAAGCTATCAGAAATATTCATACATGATTTCTTGCATTGGTTCTCTTATTCTTAGTACTAATTATAGACCTTCAATGTTTTTGGTTTTTGGCTATAGTCTTCATTTCTTTTCTGAGCCTTGAAATCTGTATATATATAGAGAAGAGGTACTGCATTTTAGTATTTTATTTTAATCCAACAGTGTCTTAAATACTAAATAGTTTTCGTGAACTTTCAAAAGAATGTATTTCTAAAAAACGAACTACTTACGTGGCCTAAAGATTCTTCCTGATTTAAACTGATTTTAGTAACCTTATTTTGTTTTTGGAAACTGTGCCAGTGAAAGCACTGCAATACCGCCTTTGCAGCTAAAGTCCGGCACGAATATGGCATCTTGTCTAGTCCTGTGCTGCTTGCCCATGGAATAACGCAGGAAACCCCATAATATTTACGACAAATTCCTATAGTATTTGTGAGTTTTTTAGTAATGTTTTCTTTAAATATCCTCAAAATCCAGATTTATTCTTTGATAATACTCAGGCGGAAGTATACCACAAAAAGATCTGCCATAAAAGTTACCACACACATTATGTAAGTTATTATAATTATAATTATTACATCTAAGTAATAAAAAATGTTATTTCGGATAATACGAATAAGGACTAAGAATAACCAATAATTCAGATAGTGATACATAGCTTGTAAATTGAATATGATTTGTATACAAAGATTTTCAATTTTATACCATATAATGTATAACACAGTGAGTGAATTAAGCATTCTCTATAAAACTAGTAATTTTTTTATTTTAATATATTATTATATGTTCTCTATTTGAGCTCTACAAATATATCTGATGAATGTCATATAAAACAGAAAGTATGAAGAATCAGTAAATTCGATGGAAATAAATTCTCATTCCAGTTTTCAAAGGTGTTGATTTTGAATGAAAGACTGATGTTTTCTCTATTATTTTTAAATGAGACCACTCAATTAATATACATAAAGTCATTAATTGAGTTCATGTACCCCGATTATTTTTTCGATTCAGTCTCAGATCACACGTAAATACATTAAACTCATTGTGTTGATCGAACAGATTACTATTTTTTTATATTGGTCATCCGCTTCTTGTTAGTGAGGAGAGCGTATGAATCATCTTCAATGCCTTCTCGGCCATTTGAAAAGATAATAAACCATCCATCACTATGTAAACGCTTGATCAAAAATTTATTGCCAGTGTACTTCTTATCAATATATTGTTTTAGTAATGAGTTCTAACTTTTCGTGAAATTTCACAACAATCTGTCCTCTTTATCAGTTTTCTCCGTTGGAAAAAAAATAAAAATAACTGTACATCGAACAAGCGTATGCTAGTATGATTTGTTTAGAGAAAGATTAGTACCTGTAGCTTGAAAGGAGGAAGGTAGCAACTTGTCTTAGGACTTTAATCATGTGTACACTTCTTCTGCAGCAGTGTTAGTCTAATTATTTAATAGCCACACTTTTATTCTACAGGTTTTAAGATCAAAAGTTATTTAGTATCAAGCTGAATTAATATTAATAACGAATAAAAAAAACATGATAACCATTCGAACTAAAAAATAGATCAAATGTATCACGTTATTACCAAATTCAAATCTCATTAAAATTGAATATGGGAACATTTTCTTCTTATAATTTACAGAATAATTAATCAACCAGCATTTGAGAAGAGAGGCGAGTTCTCTCCGGAAAAATACTAATAACTCGAAACAAAAATGCACTCCACTCATTTCCTCCTAAAAAATATCTCTACTCCTCATATAAAAACATCATCTCTATCTAGCCTAAATGAAAATGAAGGTTACCAAAGCCAAATAAAAAAACCCAGCACAAGATTGGTATGTCCTATGCTACATTACCACACACTTAGTTCATTCCCGCCTAGATGGAAAGTGTAAAGGGAAGTAGAAGCAAAAAACAGAAACCGGTAATTGAGACCTGTCATATTAAATATTTTTTGTGTGCGCACTTTTCTACTGTGTACCACACCAGTGAAGATAATTGTGTTTGCTAGGAGCTTTCTTTTTCTGTATAACAATGAGCGTGGTTTATAACCCAGGCAAGCCTTTTTATGGCTTTATTACGTTGGCATCTCGTCTTGCGGAATGACCTGTCTCTCTTAACAAAAGATTAGATATTATCCTGAACCTTCAGAGTAAAGAAAATATAAAGTAACCTTGTTGGAATCCTAACCACGAAAGTACTTGATGTGATCCGATTAATGCATTTCTGTGGTAATATATTTATGACACAGTCCTGAAATGCTTAGGATAACTGAGACATCTTCGACGAGGAAAAGGCTTACTTTATTCCAAGTTTAAATAGTCCTTCTAATTTAATTAAATACACTTAAAGTTGTATTTAAAATCTGAGCTACCCGCAAACTTTTGTGTTTGTTTATACAAAGAAGATCACTATAAGAGATGTGGCTATTAAACCACGAGACTGACGCTGTGAATTCTTATTTTATGTCATCATATATTTATTTATTTCACTTCAATACACACGCTCATGCGAATCTTCCTTTTGGCCGGAAACA
>BMAW01087077.1:467087-478203 GCA_019974015.1 Nephila pilipes
ATGTTGTGCCTTCCCGTTCAGTGAGGTTACGTATTGCTTAAATTGTCCTTTGGAAACTTTAGTGCCAGATAAAGGATTTTACATTAATTTCAATAGTAAGAAGTTTTAATATAAAAGGAAATAACTACTTATTATTTGGAGAAAAATAACTTTAAATTTTATTATCTATTACTTATTGTTTTTGTAATAAAATGTGTACTATTAAAAAGTAATTAACATATATAAAATAATATCATATATTGCTATCATTCGATTTGAAATTAGGAAGTTATATGATTAATGTTTTTAATATTTTCAGTAAGCTTTGAATCAGGAAGAAGACAAAGTTGTGATTAAAATTATGAATTCTGATATTCACTACTGTACATATGTGGCGTAGAATACATTCAAAATGCAATATCAGAAAAACAAAGAATATAATATCAAAAGAACAATTTATTGGAGAGATAACACACAAATGAAAAAGAAATTATTGAAAATAGAAGTTTTCTGGGGGAAATTATGGATGAACAGAATCGGTACCAGGTGTTGTCAAGATGGCCTTGATAGCCATATTTACACGCTTCTGAATTGATGAAAGAAAGAGGTGGATGTTATGTTAAAGAAGTATGGTAGCTTAAATCGTTCTAGTAAAGAAATTAATCTGGAGAATCAGTGAGTGATGTATGCGAGACCAATCATTCTCCAATCATCAACAAGACTTGTTCTATAGGCGATAATTCAAGAGAACCAACAAGCCAAGGCAGGAATATAATCTGGTGGGTGAAGAAATTTTGAGCATTGCTTAACACGAGTGGTCTCACATTGTCTTATTGGAATACAGTAGTAATGAAACTCTGGAGACAAAGGGATGACAACAGAATCCAAGATCTCGGGAATATAGCGTTGGCTGGTCTATGTACCAGTAAGTCAAACTAGACGAGTGCGGAAGTGAAATATAATGCTACCCCAAACCATAATACCTGGTGCTGGACCAGTATGGTGATGCAAAATATAAAAATGAAGTAACTTTTCTCCACTATGTCTTCAGATGCTAATCCAATCATCGTGGTGTTGTAGGGAGAAATGTCATTTAACTGCACATTCTGTAGGATTGAGACAAAGTTAATGGTTGCAATGGATAACAAATGGAAATTCTATTATGATGCAAAAGATGACGAATGATACGTTTGGACACTGACTGTTGTAATAAGATTCTTGATATTAATTAGCGATCTATCGTTGCCATGTGACCAAGGTAACTATAATCCTGTGTAATAGTGAATGGAGATGGATGTGATCGATACCATCGCTCAGTCGCTCTTTCCTGTATCCATTGGTTAAAGATACGAATACCTGTCGCCTGATTACATTCAACACCATCACCGATTTCACGGAAGAATAATCACATTCTCTCTAAGCAAGAATTCTTTCTCTTTCGAACTCAGAAACATGCTAGAATGATACTCATATTTTTTGTATGAAGCATATCGAAGCGGCTCACGCGAAACAACCATACGAAAAAACGATTCCAGCACTTCAAAAAAACATTCTGTTTTTTTTTATAATGCTTTACAGCGGGGCTGCAGGCACCCTTGACGAGTTAAAATAATCGTGAAATGTTAATAATTTGCATATCTCATCGTGATATAATCACGGTGTAAATTTAATATACTGAGGATGCTTCTTTCTCATTGTGTTGCATTTTGGTTAACCAGCAATGTATTTTTGCATTTTGTAATATATTTAATGCTGTTATATGTGAGTACGCGCGTGCGTGTGTGTGTGCATGTATATATGCATGTATATATGCATATATATATATATATATATACATACATATATGCATATATATATATATATATATATATATATATATATATATATATATATCACCATTACATTTCTTCCTAATTTCTTGATGATTATTTGATTTAATATAAGTGTGATATTGTATAGAGTTTGATCATTTATTGACTGAAAGGCTGAATTTTATTGTTAGTCAGGGGTTTTTGAATAAACAAAATCGTACAATACTGTACTTTTAAAGCATATTAAGTATTTTGTTAAATCTCAAAAATTATAATTGTCATTACTACGGAAACAGTTTTATTTATGATTGTATTTCAGATATCTTACGATTAAAAAGATTCTGAATAATAATTTTCCTAAAATATATCCACAAGAAATTTTTAATTTAATTAAATATTTCCCTATTCCTTTGATTTATAAAATTTTGAATTTCGGAGCGAATACTTTAGCATTTTCTTCCATTGCAAACATTAAAACAATTCCGAAAGTTGAAGAAATTTTTTTTTACATTAAAGCTCTCTTCACGTGTTAATGAATCTTTAATTCGATTTATTTTTTGAATTGCTCACTCATTTAAGGCATTCTACAACGATTTATTCTTCAAATTAAAGCATGAAAGTGACATTAAATACCTCCCTCCCATTAATTAAAATCGTTGAACGTTTAGTATAGCTTTTAACACGATTCTGACTTCATATATTTCAGTATTTTTTTTCTTTCTTATTTCTTCCAAAATAAAAATTCCTAGAAGGATTAAAAGAGTTTCTACACGTCAACTGAATTATTTTACAAATTATATTAACATAAATATTTTAACCATTTATATTACAAGGAACACTGCTTAAGAGTTATATTTATCCCACTCGAAGTTCTGAACGTAATTAAGCTTAGCGTAAAAATACAGTGGATGATAATATAAGGAGTGAAATAAGGCATTAAATGCAGAAATAAAAATTCTCACTCAGAAATTAAAAATGACTTCAGAATTAATTAGGTTCCACAAAAGGCTAAATGAGCAAATTAAGAGAAATAATAAGTTGCAGAATTAAAAGAACTCCTCTCTTCGAAATTTCTGAGAACTAATTAAATCTCAGGTAGTACTTTAATATGTTAATCAATAAATTTAATTACGCACAAATTTAAGCTATCTTAAATTTAATCTTTGATTTTTAAATTAATCTAATTTAACTACAGGTTATTAAAATTATTTTCAGTTATGGAAGTAGATGTGTGAAGTTATCGTATTTTGTTTCTCAAGGCGGTCGAAAGTATTAGTTATGAAGTTTAAACTAAGAAATTATGTTAAATATATTATACCCATTCGATATCATTTAGAAATTAAAAGTTCAGGCTAGAACCGAAATATTAAAAAATAAAAATCTCTAAAGTTACATGCTTAGTTTTATTTAATTTACTCTTTTTATTCTTGAATAAATAAAAAAATGCTATTAATAGAACTAATGGCTTGGAGCTGAAACTGACAAAAACACTTAATTGAAAAATAAATATGAAGATGCGATATTAACGAGAATTTTGCAAAAAACAACAGAAATTTTTGAATGACCAAAAATATACATTTACATTTTGAGAAGGAAATGAAAGTATTGCAACATAGAGGGTGAACGAATTATCATATCAAATAAAAGTAATCACTGCCTATGAAGGAAGATTATTACGTTCTTAATACTATACTTATTGAGATAAAAATATTTCATTATAGTTTTTAATTTGTGTACTCAAATCCGTTCATTAGATTACTATAAAATTAATTTCAACATGAAAGAAAATCAGTAGACTTTTGAGTATATTTATTTTTCTCTATAATCCTTGTATACGAAGTATAATCCCCAACTACGAATCTTTGTCTTACAAGAAATTTATTTTTCTTCATGGATGTCAACCAAATTTTTCACAATTAAGTAGATAATGCTCTAAATAGTCCGCTTTTCAAATCAATCAAATTTCCGAACATTAGTTTCATACACATTTTGAACAATTGTCCATACATTAAATTAAGCAAATGGCTAAAAAATATTTAATCTGTGATCTTTAAAAAACATTTTTTCTAATTTCTGTATAACTGTTTCCATTATTTTATATAATTTTAACACAATAAAAGGATCTTTGGAATCAAGGCTGTTCATTTCGATATGAAATAAAAAAATTGCTCCTAATATTTTTCCGATTTCCTACACCATACTATAAATGACTGAATATTAACAGCTGTAAGTTAGAATAAGAACCTATATTAACATTTTTTTGTTTTTAACGGTTTTTATATTTTTTATTGTTCCAATTTTTTTTTCTTTTTTTTTTTTCATTTTTTGGAACTCGAAAATAATTACATAACGATTGGTGTAAAATTTTTGAAGAATGTTGTGTAGAAAGTTTGATGTCTTCAAATATATAATACACTCATTTAACATTATACGAACATTATTTTTTTCCATAATACGCAATCTCTTGAGGACAATTTTACGCAACTTTAAATAACGAGTAATATTAGGATGAAAAATCTGTTGCGAGAATAAAAATGAAACCCGTCATGAGAAAAAAAAAATTAAAGTACTTTCTTTAATTTATTCATCCATAATTTAGTTATTACTCTTAACATATCATAATTAAACTATCTTTGAGGCATTAAAAAACAATGCTAATTTTGTCTCATGACAATGTAAATTGCAAAATGTATTGGAGGTTTCTCCTTTTAGATCTTGGCACACCAATGTATTTTCAAAGAAACTCATGATTTTATGCTGACCACATCTATAAGTTATTTGTCGAAGATTTCCAATTATGATATCCAATAATATTTTTTACTGATTTAGCATCTGTGTAACTTGTATGAGTTGTGTTTACGATACACATAAATATAGAACTTTTGAATTTGCACCAAAAATATTATGCCTGTATTTTATTACAAATAATTTTTCTTAATCTTACTAGTATCACATGATAAATCAAGTATAAAATCACATCTGAATCAGATTTAAAGTAATTTTCTTTGAAAATATTTATCGAATATCTTCATGTTAAAGATTTTTTTTCTAAATGAAAGATTTTTTCTTATGGATTTGCAAGCACGTTTTAAGTATTACAAACATGTTCAATTAAAACACTTTAAAACAATATCTTTAAAGTATTTTAATCAATATTGGCCAATTAAATTCAAATAAAATGTTTTATAACTAATTAAACAATTAACAGTTTTTTTGTAATAAAATACACAATACATTGAGTAGTTTGTATTAAGAAAAGGTTTCCACTTTTATCGTAAAAAAAACATGAAACCAATGAATTATTTTTTTGTTTTGTTTTTTCCAAAATAAATAAGTTTTGAAGTAATAAAAACAATAAACAGCACTTAATTTATGACATTTTACCATATTTTGATTATGTATGTTTTTTACCTTCTCTAACAGTTGTAACTTAAGTAAATAAGAATGTTTCTCCATGAAGTTAACAGTACAGTAAACCACTTTTCAAATTTTTATAGTTTTTTTCAGCCCTTTAAGAGATCAACAAGGTTTTATTGTAATTTTAAATGATTTTACCAGAGACTCCTAGGCAAAATATCATAAAAATTCTATGACTATTACTACAAAGAATTATTTTCAAGGGAAAAATATATCCATTTAGAAACCATCATTTCTTACAGAGAGAAGTACATTTCACTGTAATAATATAGAAAAATTATTGAAATTTGAAAATTAAAGTTGAAAACTTCATAAAAGTTCTTCTCGGTTGGCAGCGAGGCTCCGTGAAAAATTTAAAAATTTAACTTTCAGACCAATGTGCATGCCTACATGAAATATATGACGTTTTTCAATGATTACTGATTACTATAGTACCAAATGGAAGTGTCGAATTTATTCCGTGCGATAGAATAAGTAAAAAATAATTATTTAAGAATATATAAATAAATAAATGTAACAAGTTTGTTTGCTTGCATATGGCAGCACTGCCTATAGAAAGTGAGGATATTATTGAGGAACTATTAGCCTTAGATGATGAATGAGAGGATTTTAAATACATTGATGAGAAATCTGTTTTATTTTAAACTGGTTTTAATTTATGTAAATTTTTATCTATTTTTTGAATATGTCCTATGCGAAAATCTTGGATTTTCAAAACCTCTTTTTATGATTCAACTGTGCTCTTATCTGACGAAACATACGGTATATCCCCTCGCAGTTTCTCGCAATATAGTGAACATATGAGTCTCTCCAATACCTCAATCTCCTATCTCCTTCATTCTATTTAATATTCTCATTTTTATATAGGAGGCTAATTTACATATTGCATGGTTCTTTCACAAGTAGAAGTTCTCATATAATTATACAGTCCAAGAGTTTAGCTAAAAAAAAATGTGCTGGAGAACCTATAACAAAATTACCGAAAACAGGAATAAATCGGATATTCAGGAATATATCTTTTGAAAGGCCCTTTTTAAAATAAAGAGGATTGTTAGTGTGCAAAAATTACAGGAATTACTTTTACTAATTATAAGGCAAAATAGTGAATAGAGATAACTAATACCTTGAATAATTATCATTTACAACTGTATTTCTCACAGTCTCAATGGTAATTGAATCAATTGACAACCAAGGAATTGACTTGTCTCCGAAAGCTTTTCCCTTATCAATATGAAAAAAGCACCAGTATCATTCATAATGCATAATAACAGTGCAAATAAGTTTATTCTTTGGTCAGTAAACTGTAGATTTCAGAAAGAAAAAAAAATAAGAAAATATATATCTCAGGTAAAGGATAATTTTATCCATTTATGAATAATATGAGAATAACATTTAATCTTTCATAAAGAATGGAATAGTGAAGTGTTGCCTATTGGTATTGTACTACGGTAAGCTTTTTATTTTTTATCCAACACGTTCTGGACCATGATCATGCCGAATTAGCAAAAGTGAATATAATTTTAAGAAATATACCGAAGATATATCACTCTAAATAAATATTTGAAAGATTAAAATGTCTATTTAATATGTTTAAGCTTATTCCGAGCCTACGTAGACTATATAAAATATTCTATATATTGTTTGGATTCTTTCTAGCGAATACAAAATTAAATTTAATCTAGGCAATGAATTAATATTAATTTAAATGAATATTCTTGTATCGATAAAAACACAATAGAAAAAATTAATATAGTAAAATGATAGTTAATACAAGTTTTGACAATGTGCTCAAGTCACATGCTTACACTCATTAGTTTTATTAGCGCTTGAAAAATACCTGCTATATTTCGAGAATATTTTACAGTGAGGTGCATTGATTTTATACAGTTGTGATAATGTGTCACCGTTATATGTAAGCTACTAGGGGGGAAAAGAAACATTTCATTAAAATGAAAACTGATGTTTACGATAAACTCTGGGCGAAGATGCGAGCAATGATGTGTCTTGACCAGGAGGTCAAAATTTAACAAACTTACAAAATCACACGAAAAATTCCGAAAGTCAATGACTTGATCGGTACCGGATTAAAGAATATGCCCATCCATCGAATGCAGGATTAAAGATCAATTACTGTACTTTTCATTAAAAAACGCATATTTTTTTAAGGTATGGAAAATAGCACTCTTAAAAATCTGTGTGACTTGAAACAAAGGCTCAAAATTCTTACACCGAATTATGTTTCAACTCTTAAATAAGGAGGCAGGAATATTTTAAAATACATATGCTTTAAAATATATTTTCTGATACACGTATTATATAATAAAACATTTTTCCAGCATATCGCAATGCAAAACAATAAGCATTTTATTTTTTTACAAAGCAAAATAAGAAGAATAACTTCAATGTGAAGTCACATGATGTCAGAATATATATAGTTCAAATTGAGGGGACCATTTTAGTTTCACAATTCTATTCGTAACGTTGAATTAAAAGTACAAATTAATCAAAACACCACTTACTCATAGTTAAATTATATACGTTGATAAATTATTGTAGTTTAAGTAAGCATAAATATATACAAGTATAAAAATTTTGGTAAAGATAATAGGATTGTTATGATCAACAAAAAAAAAAATAACTGAAAGAGCCTTATTTATGAAATAAAATACTTAATGCGAATTATAAATTAATTTTTACTTTAACTTTTTTTGTTATTAAACGCTGTTCACTTGTGTGATGTATGATATGTATAAATGCAGGAAACAGAACGTTTCGCGAAGACACTATATATCATGCGATGCCTGCAATGGAAAGAAAATTTTGCATTGTTTTTTTTAAGCAAATAAGTACAAGTCATTCTATAAATGCTATAGTTCCTGTTTTACCTATTTCCAATTGTTCTAGGAAGTGCTTTCAGACACTCCGAATTCTGTGTAAAAGGAGAAATATTATCTTTTTTTTATAGTTCTTTAGTTGTTGTTAAGAAACATATATCATGAAGGCAGCAAAATGTGAGTGTGTGTATGTGTTTCTGCTCTATGATATAACAATATAGATAAATTATTATTAAAATATCTAATATTCTATTTTTTAGGTATTATTATCTTATTTTTTCATCCTTTGAGTCTCATTCTGAGAGGGTGGTCTACTGTTTTTGTTTTTTACAGTAACCAAAATTATTCCAAAATTTAATTTAAAGAACCCAACAAAATTTCTCTCCGTAAAGATTTCTAATTGACAAAGTCAGTATCCATAACGATAACAGCTGCATGATTCAGTTTTAAAATTAGCATCTTTTCCAAGTGACAGGTTAATGTACTATTTGTATTGTAATTATAATATTGTTTTGAATTCATTTATCTAAAACTTTTCAATTCAGTCATTTATTAATAAAATGAGATAAAAAAAATTAAAGGTAACAAGACTTTGACAGTTTTTATCCTAATCTTTAAAATCTTCATTTTTCAAGTAAACCAAATGGATCTAGATAAAAACATTTGTAACTTTGAACCGAAAAAGTTACAAACTATTTCCGAATCCGCAAGAAAACTCTCTTCATTCAAAACTATTTTTTCTTTTTCCCTTTCCAGTCGCACTTTTTCAAATAACCACCGTGACGTATGAAAATATCAGTAACAATATGGAGATGAGTTTCCAAAGATTATACAGTTTCAGAAAAAAGTAAGAAAATAGAAAGAGAGAGAGAGAGCTTGAGAGAGAAGGTGCGATGGGGCCTAACAAAACTTGCTTCAAAGTTTCATTTCCCAGAAAGAAACTTAATGCATTCAAAGTATAACTTTTTTTTTGTTGTTGATATCGAGTGGAAGAGAGATGAAAAGGAATGCAGAAATAAAAAAAAGAAAGGCAAAAAAAACTTAGCTCGCTATCCTGCTGGAAAAAACCAAGACCACCAAATCGAACCTTCGGAATTTCTCAGAGATCGAAGTTTCCGACTGAAAGAATGATATTTGCTGTAGAAAAACATTCCGTGAAAAGGGAGGGATGCTTTTGAAAAACCTTCGAAACTCTATTTCTATCCTGAGTGGCAAGAAATAACCAGCGTAAACCTGCAGGTAGGAGCGAGCCTTCTTTTTTTGACACATCACCGGGCTCATGTGTTTACCAAGCTCTCTGAAAGAGACTTTCTTGCTGAAAGAAAATAATAAGGTGACTGCATTCTATTCACGTTAATAGCTTCGATCAAATACAGGAGAAAGAAACAACCAATATCCATTGTTGTGATGGATACAAACACCTAATGGAGTTATAGAAAAGAATGTTATCGAAAGATATTAAATTATGAATTGTCAATAATTGATCTTAGGCAATTATAAAACATGTTCTGCAAGTTCATAATAAATAGAAACATAGTGTTTCGTTAGATTTATTTTTAGTATGTTATTGTTTGTTAATATGCTGCATTCTCGTTGACTTATTAAAATAAAAATTATTCCTCAGATGATATCTCAGCACACTGTAAAAGACAAATAAATTTTAAAAAAAATAATAATAATTTAATTTAGTGGTTGTTAAAAAGTTTTCTTTGATAGTATCGGATATATTTTGTACAAAAGTGTTTAAGATCAATTTCTTTTTCTTTGAAGAAAAATACACGACTCCGTTTAACACTTAAAAGCTTTAAAATTAACCCAAGTCTGATTTAAATTCAGTGAAAGCTTAGAAGATGTTATTTCCTTGTGAATCTTATGATAAGTTTTTTTGTAACATTAATGACTAATATATTTGTGTGTTATATCAAACTTTCTACAATATCTATTTTCAGATTCTATGTTAATGGATTATACAAAATTTTAAAACTATGTGATTTATAAATTAATTGTAATAACATCTGTTTTATTTTTTTAAATTTCTTATTAATATTTTAAAAAGTGATTTGCTCTTTTAGTATCTTTTATTTACTTTGATTGAAGTTCAAAGTGATATTTTTCTTAAACCTCTTCAGTCCCAGCGTCGTCCGTAGGAGACACTAAACAACACTTTCAAAAAATTCCACCAAGTTAAATAAAGGGTGTCTTTGGTGCCTAGAATTAGTTAATTTTCTTGTTAATAGACGGTAGTTCTGAAGAAAAAAAAGGATTTTTAGTGAACTTTTTGCATCCGTAACTTATTTATGGTAAAATAAAAATGATGTTTTCCGAGAGAAAGAAAATTATACGCTTGCGCATCGCTAAGTGTTCATATTTTTTATTATTATTTATATAATAAAAAATATTAAACATACTGTTGAATTCCTTAAACTTGCTATTTATGTATATCATTATTAATTTCTCACTCAAATCTTCTCGCTTCTGATTTAGAACGCTGTCATTTCAGTGTCGCTTGTAGGAGACATTGGGTGAATGGCTATCAAAATCACTCGATTTGAAACTATGAAACTATAATTTTGAGATATATTTCAGCTCGGAATTGCTAACTGAATTCACCAAATGTAGATATTTAAAGGATACGGGAAGAATCTGTATCTGTCAGAAAATGAAATGAAAAATAACACATCAATCAATAACTCCCAAGACTAATATTGAAACAACATTTTTAAAATTTTTACCCATCACATAACATCACCTGTTAATCACCTTTAGGTGATAATCGTTCCTAACGCTTTTCCAACTATTTTTCCAAAATTTTTCGCAAGAAATCTTTTTTGTTGCGAGTAAATAGCGATAAACAGCTTTCTGAATCATCGACTCGTTGCTGTTTTTGTTCCATCGAAAGCAATCGCGGCACCCACTTGGAAAAAACCTTTTTCATGCTCACTTTTTCATGAAGGATAGTAAATACACTTCCATATGATATCTGTGTCATCTCAGCAATCTCACGGAGCTTCACTTTACGATCTTTCATTATAATTTTTGTCACTTCACTCACATTTTCCGGTGTAACGGCTTCCA
>BMAW01087077.1:479646-496617 GCA_019974015.1 Nephila pilipes
CCTCTTATTATTTTTGGTGGATGTTTGTACTCTGATGATGGAGGATTGCAGTGTGTTGCGATTATATCGGAGAATTGCCAGCCATGAAAGGTAGACAGGAGAAAAGATAAATCGCCTTCCATTGTGATTTGACGTTTTAGGAGATGGATCGTCTGAATATCTGTGATTGAATTTATCATTTCTTTGAATCACGCCATCTTTGCTTGTGATATAAAGATTTATCAGAAACTAAGACCAGCTATATTTGTATCTGAAGAAATAAGATATACAGAAGATAAATTATAATAGCGAAGTCAGCTTAATCTATTAATACTTAGGTACAATTATATTATACTACTGAAGGAGTGTCAGAATAGAACAACAAGATTGAAAGCTTTCAAAATCAAAACATTGGATCAAATATTTAATTTATCTCAGTTTCGCCGCAATGGACATGATATAATTATTTCACAGAATTTAAAATTTATAATAATTATACCATTTCACTAACATTTCATTTCCCAAAACACAATAATAACAACATAAGTATACGCAGGTGGAGTATTGTAATAATGAGACTTGATGTTGTTGGTGAATAGTGCGCATGCAAACGCTCATGACGATGAAAGGTTTAGCTTGGAGACTTTTTCGAATGCAGTGCCTCGGTTTTGTAAGCAAATCTTGTATAACCGTAAAGCTTAAGTGGCATTAGAGTTATTTTTATTAATTTGAAAATTTCACCTGAAACAACGGATTTATGAAATTTTGTAAGGAACTTAGAAACTGAAATTAATTATAATGAATGAAAGAGAACATATCAATGTTTACAACGCATGAATTTTGAGCATTTCACACTTTCGCATGGTAGAAAAACGTTAAAGATTATTCACACCCGATCACCAGAACATCAAACGGATGATAATATCGAAAAATCGGTAATTTGAATCACCCTGGGACTACTCACAAGTATTCATACTATTGCTGAGAATGGGTTGTATTTTAAGAACTGCATGCACAAAATTTCTTCCAAGAAGACATTGCGCTGACTATCCCACATTGTCTGTCAAGAGGTTTCCTGACTATACAGCATCCAGCTAAACCATCCTGCGCCATACGACTTCATCAGCCTCCTTCTGGCGGGAAACTGCACTGGTGCTGTTCAGATTTTAAGTCCACAAAGCTGGGGAAAAAGCACACGTCCTGAAAGTAAGCTGACAAAGACTCAGCACTGTTTCGAACAATGGAAGCATCTGCATTAAGACATGTAGGATAGAGGAAGGTGTATATTGAAGTACAGACAAGTAAATAACAAAATGTTTACAGTGTCAAACTTTATTATGAATACAGACCTCCTAATTATATTATATAAGAAGAAGATATATAAGAGATAGAGAGTGCATATAGAGACAAAGTATATGTATATAATTATATATGTATATATATGCAGAGACATAATAAGATGTACAGAGAATATATAAGAGCAGGAGTGTATATAAAAGAGCATGATATATGAGGTAATATATAGAGGTATATGTATATAATATAAGAGAGTATATGTATAGTATAATATATATGGTATAAACGATACCATTTCATTATCATTACAAATATGAAGAAAGAGGTAAATAAGCTTATAACAAGAGAAATGGCACTGATACGAGATGTTTTATATTTTCATGTGGTTATTAAAAAGGATATACGGTGAATTCATTACACAAACACAATATTTTAAAGGCTTGTTAATTGTTAACAATGATAACGGCATTCTCCACATTTATTAAATTATGCCAAACCATGCAATACCCTTTTTAGCAGGAACAAGAATTTGAGGCCGATTTTGAAATATTTCTTTCTAATATTCACATAAATTAGTAGAATGTTAATAAAGAAACTTCTTGAATTAACATTAAATGGAAAGTTTTTAACAAAGTTACAGAAATTGTTTTCAAATGAGAGCTGGGAGCAGTATTTAAAGAATAAATTAAAATACACCAAAAATATTTTATTCATTCACAATGTATAAAATTTCAACAACATACAAGACAATACTCTTGATGAGTAAAGAATTTCGGAAGTCGATCGTTTTAGTCTATTGCATTAAGTATTTTCGAAAGATGAAATAAATGGCACTAATAAACGCTTCAAAACAAAAATACCAAATAATTGTTTTCATAAACATGTGAATATAATCACAAAATGATTTACATTTTGCTAACTGTTTGGAAGGAGTTTGTTTGCCAAGATTTTGCTTTAAACCCAATGTTAAAAAGAATGTTAGCTCTGTATATTTTAGATTTGCCGCAAAATGGTGATTAAAGAAATTCAAATTTGGTGAACTGTTTTTACGAACATGAAAGAGCTCAAACTGAACCCAAACACGTTTTCAGATAGAACATGCTTAAATTTTCATATAAATTCGTGACTGAGAGAACAGATTCGTCCATTTATTATATTGTTAATAATTTTAAAATTTAAAGTATTCTGAAGACATGATACTTTCTTTAACATACAAAAGTGGAAACCTGGTTTAAGATAACAGTATAGGGAGACACCAGGAAACGAGAATGGCAGTGCCTGAACTGATTCAGTGTACATCACCATCACATGATGAAGTGAGAATGTTATATTAATAGGCATTTATATCTGGTGAGTTTGGCTTGGTTTCGCTCTTGATATTACTCATGTATTTAAATAATTAAATGATTTGTTTGGTAGATCATATAAACAACAAAACTGTAAATTAGTATGATTATGAAAAGTATTTATGTTGCCACATGAAACTCTTTTTGGCTAACCTATAAACACCAAATGAGTCTGTTGAGCCTAAAAATTCATTTTACAGAATATAAAAATATTTATCGTATCACCATGAATTTTCTTATAGTATTGAAGAAATTGGTCAGTTATTTTATGTTTCATTTGAATTAATGTGACAAAGCAACATGTTAAAATTCATTATTATAAAATAATTAGATGTTGAATGTTATTTTATGATATCAGCCAGACATTGATTTATAATTAATATCCTGAAAGACTTTCATTCTGAAGACTAAGTACATTAGAAATATTTCTAGTTAAAATTTTACGAAAAGAAAACAAACCATGTTGTTTATTAGAGTATCGTACAGTTTTCTGGATATTTCAAACATTAATGCCACTATCTGTATGATTAATAGTACCATCAACAACTTATTTAACTAATTTGTCATAGGCCATTTGACGCAAAACTAATAAACGAATTTTAGAATAATCAGAGAAAATATCTAAAACTAAATAAAATCTGTTAGAGGAATGGAATAGAGGTTAACACCAAGTATTAAAAGTAAAAACCTACAAAATCAAAACATGAATTAAGACTATACTTTTGTTGAAAACGTGTGTTAACAAACAAAAATATATTTGAAACCATTTTCTGGGTTTACACTAAGTTAAGCCATTTTGACAGTAATAGTAGACAAATACTTGAAGTCTTTATCAAAGCTTGAAAAATAAACTATTATAATAAATCTCTTTAAATATAGAATAAATTGGGAACACCCTCTGAAGAATAATGTAACGTCCTGAACGAAGCACAACATAGAGAAGAAAGTGATGCCAAAACAAAAGCTAAAGGAGTGAATAAAAAGATTTTCATCGTCGCTTTTTTTTTTCCTTACTGGTGACGGCCTTCGAGCTTTTAGAAAGACCTCAAGCGATTTTTTTAATGGGATTTTGTCTACAAAGACCTTCTTTTGTGCTTCCCCGACGCGGTGAAACCACTTCAGAAAGCAGGAACTTAAACAAGGGGTGAGAAATTGAATCCAAGCGGCGCAGAGAGGCCATGCCACTTCTTTATTATTTTCGCATTTCTTTTTAAAAGCCTCAGGGAAAGTAACCGATATTTTTTTCTCGTTCTCCTTCTTCCTATCCTGGTTATTTTGCGTTGCGGCTGTCAACTCAAGTGTACCTTAGGGATCTTTATATCTCCGAGGAGTAATGTTTGCTACGGAGAAAGAGGATGAGTCTAAAAAGTGAAGTGGATGCTGGAATGTGTGAGCAAATATGGTATTTAACAAAGAAATTACGAGGGAGAAAAGATACATTGCCGTTTCGGGATGCTTTTGCATTTAGTGAGGAGAAAATATTTTAATCTTATTTTTTAACATTCCTTATTTTGTGCATTATAATAGAGCTAAAAGCTTCTGATGTTCGAAAATTAGACAGTAAAACGTAAAAATAAATGAATAAAAAAAAGGTTGCAAAAACATTTTGAAAAAGTTTATAAACTCATGATGCATTTTTAAGCTCGGATGATTTTCCACTCTCGATACATTATAATAAAATGATTTTACTTTCTGTAAGTTAATAAGTTGCATTAATGATTGTATAAATAATGGGTGACGTTTTGGAATTATTCACGCCTGGCATATTCAAAATTTAGCTGCTAGAATTCATTGGCCCCTTCAAATTTTCCAATATTAAATTAACAATTGTTAAATGAAAATCAAAAATATATAAAAGAAGGATATCGAATCTTAAATTTTCTTTATAATGACACATTATACATCATTAGGCTTTGGGTGCCACGAGAAGTTTAACATTAGGCTTGAGGTGCCATGAGAAGTTTATTTTCGCCTGAAGGAATCAAATTGTTGTTCCTTACTTAAGAGTCTCATGCAAATGTCCTTTTGATTATTAAGAAAAATACCATTAATCTTTATTCAACATATATGCCACATGCTTTCCAATTTCCAAGAAATTTATTATGAATCATCTAAAATAAGTTTTTGCAAGGTTATAATGTAAAATTCATCAATTATTACATTCTTTATGCGCATGATTAATCCTTTTTAAAATGTATACCTTGGTTACTGATCTCGGTAATATCATAATATCTGTAATAGATGTCATCTGAAGTCATGTTTCTGTTTTCAAAACGGCTGTAGAATAAATAATAGTATAAATAAAACTTTGAGTAAGAATTTCGGGTCGTGCCTGTTATATTCTATTATGTTTTGAGCATATGCAATATTTTCGTATATACTACTTCAAAAATCATTGTGATGCCTTAATGATTATAGGCATCCAACTTCAAATAGAAAAGCTTCAAAAAATTCTATGCTTTTTATGCTTTCAGCTGAATTTACACATTTTATTTAATTATTTCACATTAATATACGTACATAACAAATAAATGCATAGTGCAAAGAGCATAATTAATAAATGACTTTTTACGTAAGAGGTTGAACGTAAGAGGTTGTGGGCTTTTGAACGTAAGAGGTTGTGGGCTTTTTCTACTGATAGACAATAAAATTTGTCAAGATTCCACTCTTTGGTGTAACAATTACAAACTTAATTATTACTACGTCATTAAATGACACGTTTCAAACACACTTGATGACACTTTCCTTTCATACAGATTTTTTATTAACATTTACCTTTAATAAGCTGAATACCTAAGGGTGATTATTATAAAAAACACTCAATGATATTTTTTATAAGGACACCGATTTCTTTTTCCATCCACTTATTGTCAAACTACGGAACTCAATCTTCTAAAAAAAGCCCCTAAAATCTCTCTTCCCTACACCTGAAATTGTGGATTTAGATGTGGAATAAAAGAAAAATTCTTCCCCTGAAAATATAAGGGATTCACATGCGCTATGTCTATAAAACTTCAAAGTCTCTCTGTTCCTTTCACTACTATTTTTTTTTAGAAATTCAAACGGGGGAGTTCCAAGATGGGTAGTGAGAGTGCCATTTTCAAGCAATATACTGTTGGATTTAGGGTAGAAACATGGTCTTCCCCTCGTTCTGAATAAATGGAAGAATTTTTACGCTTCATAGATGACACATTTCTGTGACGTGACATCAACGCCTTGGGGGAGTGTGAACTGTCCCCCAAGAAGACTTTTATGGATCTCACTCTGTTTGTCGAAATAATGACATGAAGGATTTAGGATCTCAAGAAAGTTTTTTCAGTTCTTTTACAATTCTTAAGTTTTTACATGTAATATTGGATGATATGAAAAGAATTATTATTTTTATTTTATGCTTCGTGTTTTTATGATACACTTTTGGCCTGATTTTATCATTAAAAGGAATAAGGGGAAAAAGAATTACTTATAGAATTTTTATGGTTTTGAGCTGTAATTTGTAAACTTATATGAAATAGTTAATTTTTTTTCACAAGTAGAACGGTATTTGTTTTTAAAAAAAATTTTTAGGATGCTATTTAAATATTTCAATTTTGAATGACATGCTTTTCCCTGATTCAATACGAAAATTTATGAATATGCATTTTCTTATAATGGAAAAATTAAATTTTCTAAATAAAAAAAATTACTCGAAAAATTATTTTGTTAAGTACAAAAGAAAAAAAAAATCTAATTGTGAAACTTTTAAACAAAGTTCTTAATCAAATTACATTTTGCTGTTCATTATAAATTTTTATCAAGTAAACAAAATTAAATAATTTACTAAAATTGCTCCACTGGTACAATATTTTTATTTTATTTTTGTATATTTTATTTTTTAAATGCTACAGTTAATTAATATTTTTCCGAAGAGCAGTTTTTTTGTCTTAGATATTTAATCGAAATATCAACTTATTGTAAAATTACGAGCAATTTACTTAGCTTTGAACAAATATTGTACCACAAAAAGACCTTCAATTTGACTATTTCGATGTGAATCTTTAAGATATTGAGTAATTTCTTTCTTCTAATATGTGTTTTTTATGCCTGAAAATTGAAGAAACTGAAATTCTACAACCTATAGAAAAGACAATTGCTCTAAAATTTTGCTATCAAATAAAACAAGCTTAATAATTTTAATTATATATTACTAAATATTTAATTGATTACATTATATTCTTGTCAAATATGTAAGTAATGTATTGTTAATATTGTAAATCTGGCGCCAATTGGGGAGAGAGAATATTGTTAGCCCTCAATCATTGTCTAGAATGGTTGCCAAAATAATGTGACAGAGTGATTGAACATCGAACGGGAAGGAAGGCGTAAAAGTGAGCTCCGAGAATTTACTGGTCTTAAATAAAATTACTGTTGTTGCTACCGAAAACCTAATTGTTTTATCTAACAAGAAAATAAATCACAAATATTAAAAAAAAATGCTATTTTCCTTCCGTGAAAAACCATTTCTGTCAGTAAAACTTTTAAAGTGGATGTAAATATATACTAAATTGTTATGAGTTATTAAATATTAGCTTTTTTAAAAAGTAGTCATTAAACGTCAATCTTATTTGAAAGAATGACATTCCGAAATTTCATTTTTGTTATCATCATTACTAACTCATTACTTATTTCATTTAATTCATTCAGTGAATTTTTATTAATTTTTAAGGAAGTAGACAGCTTTACGAATACTTGTTACTTTTTGTACAAATATACATATACTTTGGTGTACTGTTAAATAGTTTGATGATTACATCAATTCTACCTTAGAAGGTTTGACTGTATAATACGAGTATGCATTCTTAGTAGGTGATATGAATAAGCTCGTCAATGAATATCGAAACTATGTTTGATAAATTTTATACCAATGCGGCGACTCTCTTCTACAACAACGTTAGAAGTTAAAATGCCTTACTTAACCAGCCAAAAAAGATGTCTTTTCAGTCTGGTTGGTAGGAGCGCATTCTTTAGACCATTGGCCAGAGTTCGAAACAACATTGTGGCACTCAAGGTCATCAACTCTCTCCTCCTCCTCGGAGTCGGAAAACCACTGGCCGCCGAAGTGGTGTCTCAGGACTTGAACACTAGATGGCAGCACAGCCTATACCTACTGATTGCATGTGCCCCCGACGCAAAATACTTGCATCTGTACGTCTAAGACAAAAGCACACAAATCACGACTAGTGGTATTTCTGCTCTGGCGCACGTGTCGACGAGACCCGCTACTCAACACGAGACAACCGATGACTCGAATGGAAACTGTCCCAAGCAAAATTCAATTCAATAGAGAGGGGATGTATATCAATTGCAGTAATGGCTGAAAAAAAATTAAAAAAAAGCAACGTTCTGTACAAATCAATGTATCTATTTGTATCATTACGATGACACTGGAGGGGGAGTATGCGGCGAATCTCTTTTTTACACAATTAGAAGTTAAAAAAACGCCTTTCTTAACTAGCCAGAAAAGATGCTTTTTCAGCCTGGTTGACAGGAGCACATTTTTCGGACCCACTGGACCAGGGTTCGAAACAGCAGCTACATCCAAGATCACAACTCTCTCCCCCTCCTCGGGGTCGGTAAAACCAACGGCCGCCGAACCATTTTAGTACATGTTGGAGTAACCTGGTTGATGGAATCAATGAATATAAGCTCGAATTTTTTTAATAGTATGTGTATTTAATCAACTAGTTCACATAATTAATTGTACCCCATATTGAAAAATAAGCTGTTCAATCAGTTTCGAAATTACGTTTGATAAATTTTATGTCATATTAGTACATTCTGAGTAACCTGGTTGATGAATGAGTGAATGTCTTCGCGAATTATTTTATAACATATGTATTTAATCAGCTAGTTCATATGTTAAATCTATCGTATGTTGAAAAATAATTTGTGTTACTTGCACTTTGTATTAATTAAGGTTCTTAGATTTTTTACATTCAGCCTAATTTCTGCATCGTTGATTTCATCAAATATAATATAATAATCACTTGAAAATTTTAATGAGTTTTTATTTAAATATTTCTTTTTTATATTATCTATCCTGATTTCTCAGATTGATGTTATTTATGAATAAGTATTTTGTATAATTCAGATATAACCATCAAATAGAATGCTGCAAAATTATTCTATATTTAAATCATTTCTAAACACCAATTCATTTTAATGAGAAGGCGCAACAGATAATATTTTAATCTAAATCTTTAATAAACGCGGAGAAATTTATCCAACACTTTTAATGCATTATTATTCTAAACATTCATGTCATTTGTGTTTAAATATTACTTCCATCGTTTTAATATGTGAACACATTTCCGATCATTCAGTGAGTTAAGAAGAGTTCATTCAGTTGAGAAATAGTTTTAGAATTATAATTTTTTTATCATTAACTTTAGGCTATTTTATTCATTCATGAATGTAAAATCATAAATAAACTCATTTTGTTTTTTATAAATAAGCATTTTTAGGTATCTTAATATTTTCTATCATCAAAACAATTGTATAACAAGTTTCATTTTTGTATCTTATTAGTCTCTGTTCTATATTCTACGGACAATTTCTTCTTCCATTGAAAGAAAACAAAATTTTAAAAAGAGTTTTCTTATTTTACCCCAAAAATGTTCATTTGTATAATATAATGGGGACACTTAATTTCAAATAAGTCAAATTTAATTTAAGAGAATTTCAGATTTTTAGCATTAATCTAAATGTATAAGTTAAAAAATGTTTCAACAATTCTCGTAATTTTTATTTTTGATGTCAAGAAAGTAATTAAAGAATCTTGAACAGTAAGGAAACTTTCTTCATATTATAAAGTTAAGCAAATTAATCCAGAGAAACCTTTTTAAAACACATATAATATTATCAAATTCCTTTATATTCTGTAGCATAAAGGATAAAAAATTTTACTTATTAACATTTTTTTATCATTTGCATATTTATCCGTTTTAACTACTTGGTTACATTATTTCTTTATCGAAATAACAAAATTCTCTTATATTTTTTTTAGTTCAGTAGTAAAGAGGAGAAATAGCCTTTATTGTAAGTAAAACTCTTAAGTGACTTTTTAAGTATGTACAATATCTGTTTATTTTAAAAGATGTTCGTTTTATTTATATAAAATGTGGTATTTTCTTAATAGTTATGTTAATGTTTGGCTGAATAATCATTGACAATAATATCAATTTCCTCAAGAAATATGACTGAATTGAAACTGAAATTCACATTTTATTTCTTGAGCAGATTAGTTATAGTGTTTTCGATTCCAGTCCAGTAAATTAATATATACGCAACTGCAGTCCTCAGAATTCCTTCAAATGTCCTTTCACAACATTCTTTCCTTCAAACATGAACTCTTATTGTCTCCCAACTATTTCTATTGCGTCAATTTTAGTCAGAATTAACATACGAATTTTAATAATTTTTTTAATTCGTTGTTCCAAGAATAATTTCAATTAAAATGAATGCATTCAATTAAATTAGTTTTCAGTTATTTTTTAAAATAATTAACTTTTGAAAAAAGGATTTCTCGCCTGTTCAATAATAAATTTTACAAAGTACTTTCAGTCTGTACCAATAATAAGTAAGCCAAATGTACAAAACACTATCAATGAACATTTGTGACACCCGCCCGACCCGGGCGTTCACTTGTGCCATCACTAGATTCAATTATTAAACACTACGACACAAATAATTACAGAATCACCAAAACAATTCTTCAACAATTTATTAGTATATATTTACTATGACAGAAATGGCTATGCTCTCCAGGGTAAGCTTTCTAATACCTTAGTTCAACCCACCAATAGTAATCTAACAGACTCTTACCACTAATCCTTCCTCGACTACAACTCAGACTCTGGAACAACTGTTGAAAACACTAGGTAATATCCTTCTACAGCAATCTTTGCTCGAACCCTCTATTGTAAACTTTAATTCCTCCTTTCTCTTATCTAACACTTCAGCTTCACCTCTCCTACAGCCTCTCTCTCAGATCTTCTTTCAGATACTCTACTCCTTCCGACGGAGTTTATGTATTTCTCAACTCAACCGCTTCACTTCATTCCTAACTGCTTTACATACTAACTTTACGTATCACGTTTCATTTTTGGTTGGGCAAAGGTTGTTTAGCGAAAGCAATCAATCTCAATTAAAAGTCCCCAAGGTTAGTGAAGAGAAACCGCGAATAGCCCAATGTCACACATTGTGATTGCATTAAAAAATCATCTTATCTTTCATAACGCAAAATAATTTAAATTAATATCGTTTCTCGAGACATCGAAAAACTAAACACCACAAAAGTTGTTACAATTAAAAAAAGAAAACGGAAAACCAAACCGCATAAGTCATAACAAGAGAGTTCTTTCAAGTAAAATAAGTTACAAAATGAATAGTTTTCAACAAAAAAATTATTTCGGGATAAATCTCAGTTATAATAAATTGCGAATTCATTAATATTTGTGTAGCAAACTTAGAGGAAACGAGGCAATAAAAATCTACTAAGACTTATTCGAAATTTAGAAAAAAAGGAGAAAAATGCGAGGATAACTTTCTAGTAGCCTATACATACTTGGTAGCTATCAAGTTACAAGCGAACAGCTCAAAAGACAGAGCACTGCCATAAAGAACAGGAAATTCCGTAACGGATAAAATATATCTGTCGACAAAAGCAAGCTAAAAAGTTATTGAGAATTCCCTAGTGGCAGCAGCTGGCATGAAAAGCTGCAAAAATGGAGGAGCAGCATCACAACACTTGCTGAAGACTTAAATCCCTTTTTCCTTTATTTTTGCTCTGGCCTCGGATAATGTGGTAGCAAATCTAATCAAAAGATGATGAGCAAAAGAAGAGAATGCTAAGAAAGAAAGAAGTGGCTAACCGTTGTACTTTTCGCAATAGAGAAATAGCCGCACAAATAATAGTTTCTGCGTAGTATACTTGGAAGATTTTTTTTTTCTTTCTTTCTCTTTCTCAGAAATGTAATATCTTAACTCTTTTTTTTCCCCTTTTCCACCGATTTTAATTGGAACGGTAAAGGAAAAGAACAAAACACAGGTGAAAGTGAAAGAATATTGGGGTTTCAAAAACCTCTTGTGGTCTATTGTGGTGATATTAAATTTTTAATATCGTTTTGAGTGTTTCTGATTTTTTTTTGTGTTATAAATAGTGGTGAGATTTGATTCGCTTCGTATTTCAATTTTCTAAATTAAAGTAAATTCTCATAAATATTATCTTACTTGGTTTGCAATTAATAATGAAAAATAAAATTTGAAATAAATTTTTATAAAATATTCGAAAATGAGACAACCTTTAATTGCAATAATTCTTTAGTAAAGAGAAATTGGACTGTACTGCTATGTTTGCAGGATATTAAAACAGCAATTTTTTTAAATAATTAAATTACTTGTTCTAACTAATATTTTTCTACGCTCAAGAAAGATAAGGTAAGATGTCGGAAACTTACAATATTTTTTTCCTGGGCTCCCTCATGAGAAAAGGAAAATAAATTATTTAAAAAATAGAAGTTTTGCATAATTTATTTTTCGAAGTAAATTAATGCGATTTCTTTTTGGCTATTAAGCAAATTTTTGTTATTACTACATTTTAACACGATACCTTTTCGAATTTTTTTAATTATTCATACTTCCAATTAATATTTGAAATAATCTTATCCTATTTTCTTTTAGACTTAATTCAGAACATACACATATTGCGTGTGTGTATTTATATATAACACCATTAAAACTTTTTTGAGCTGACGCATGAACGAAACTGAGCAATATTTTAATATATTTTAGAACTAATAACGACTGTAAAGTTACATGCAAATATAATTT
Source organism: Nephila pilipes (assembly GCA_019974015.1). NCBI lineage: Eukaryota > Metazoa > Arthropoda > Arachnida > Araneae > Nephilidae > Nephila > Nephila pilipes. The sequence continues at coordinate 492,135 of BMAW01087077.1, forward strand.
ACGACTGACTGTTTTTTTTCTCAACTAAACATGTATAGAAGATAACGTCTTTTAAAAATAAAGCATCGAATGTTTCACTACTTAAATAGAAGTAGCTTCCAACGCCATATCACTTGTAAATTGTTGACAGTATTTTATTCCACCAGTCAAAGGATTCAAAGACTTTGTTTGACCAAGTTATTTTGAAACTTCGTTTAAGAAAGTGCTAGTGAAACTCCATTGCCCTTCGAGTCAACTACTTTGGAATTTAAAGACTAATGGACGGAAAGTATTTTTAAGACTACTGAGAGGATTTTTAAATTTGGTTAATTTGTAACGCTCTGAATCCTTTCACTTTCGATTTGCACTCTCTAATCTATAGCTGTTCTTTAATTTTTAAATATATTCAGTACTTATGAGAATGGATTAATGATAGTTTCATATATACACCTGCTCAACTAACAAACAAGATTTTTTTCTCCGGAAATTTTAACAAATTTAAGTAACCATACCTTTGAGAATTTAGAACATTTTCATAAAATAGTGAAGTTTGTTATTTCCTAGATATCTATGTTTAAATATATCACGTGACGGTATATTATTGTCTTTTAAAGTTTTTTCTTTCTATAAACTAATGACTAAAAGGTAGTGATATAATATATCTATGCGCCACTAAGTCGGTTTTCGTCATGCATTATAACGCGATTAGGATTTTATCCTTCATTTGGAATAAATTTTTGATTAGGGTAGAATATAATTAGCTGATAAACTGATGGTAAATATAAAAAATCTTTGGTTGATTCTAATAATAGCTTTTGCAATATTTGTAGTGGGACTTCGTCAACATTATTCGTAGAAGAAAAGTGAATTATATAATTAAAATTTCCTATAAACATTATTTTGGATACGAAAATGGAGAACAGGATCAGCTGTGAGCCCCACACCTTTGTTGTTTATGCTGGTTCAATTACTCAAAAAACGGATCATATCAAACGTGACTACAATGCTTTTCGCTATATAAATGACATAGGAGGGGGGAATCTAGAGACCCTTAAAGGATTATTACTTTTGTATGACTCATACATCAAAAATAATTAATTGTAAGAAGCAGAAGCATGTTCAGTATCCCAACATTCATTCTTCAATAGGGTCAGAAGCTCACAGTGACGTTATTTCTGAACCATAGCCACTTTTTTACTATCCTTATTGTTAATGAAGAATACATGTCATCTTGTAGTTTTGAAAGCGATAAAGATATGGATTACATTCCATCAGAGAAACATTTGGATATCTATATGATAACGTAAACAGAGTTTAATGGCCTTGTACGTGATTTTGGATCAAGTAAGAAAGCTGAATAGCTAGTGTTTAATGTACATGTATTTGAGGGCATAGCACCTTCATACGCCTTTAGTCTTTTAGTATATCCCTAGACTTCAACGATAAGTAGAGAGAGAGAGAGGAGTAAACAAAAATACACTCGACTAGTGATAAAAAGAATAAATTTCCTGAGTGCTTCATATTATTGCATGATAGCTACTGAGCTACTGCCGCTACTATCAAGGTTTCAGGAGTGAAATGAGTAGGATAATGATGTACGTATTTCAAAATATACTGTGGTAAACATAAAAATTTCATTTTTTTGAAAAAGTTGGTGAAATATACTTTTGAAACGACATTTCAAACCCCATGATACAGCACACGGTCATTAGAACAGTATCATAAATAATTATTTATTTTTAATCTTAACATCGAGATGTACATTTTACATATTGATAGTTATTGAAGTACAGAGACATCGCTTACGGAGAGGGAGGTACTAATCATTAAAAGATTAGTACATTTCGTACTTAGAAAATATGCGGTTCTTTTTTTTTTCTTTTCTTTTTTTTTTTTATTCAAGAACATGAAAACTTTCCTGGAAAAAAAAACAATACACCACAGATTTTTTCCATCTACTCTGAAAGAGAAATCGCTTTTCAAAAACTTTTCAATTCAATATCAAATGCTCATTCATTCTAACTGAATTAATGATATGATTTTTTGATGTCTATATCGAAATCAAATAGATCTCGTGTTGTTGACAGGTAAATTAGACGTATGTAGTGAATTCTCAGGATATTGTCACATAGATATTGGAGCAAGTTGAACTGAATACACAATATATGTGTGAAAAACGCGATTTATTAAACAGATTAAGAGTTGCTACCCTAGGATGAGAACTCTTTCACAATAAAAAACATGGGTTTATATATTGCATTATAATATTCTAGAGTATTGCTTTGATAACGTAAATAATATTCTGAAAGGTTTAGAAATTATAACAGAAAAAATTAAATAAAACTTTAACAAGAATTTTTATGTTGTCAACTCTGGGTTTTGAACCTAGAAACTCCCGTCCGTTCATTAACATTGTACTGAGAAGCAAAACAAATTTTTTGTCACACAGACCTCGCAATTTTGAACTTCGCTCAAGTGGCGAAGACGATACACGAGCTGTCTCACACCCTTCCCGATCCAAACATTCCCACCCAGCCAGCGGGAGGACTTCGGGTCTCTTAATAGATTTAACGGGCATAAGCTCTGCTACATAATGATCTTTTGTGACATCAGAACTCGAACCCAGACCCGATGAAAACACCACTGGCTGCGAGTCTGCGGCCATGACCACTAGCGGTCACAGTTAAGCAATGAGTGTAGAATTTCACGAAGTGATAACTCTGGAAACATTTCTCCAGGAATTTAAGAAAACATTTTTAAATGTCCCATAAAAAGGAGATATAGGCTGAAGTATTGATTTTATTCCAAAGTAAAGCTTGTGTGTGTGTGTGTGTGTGTGTGTGTTATGTATTTTTACAAGGTAAATATTTCTTTTTTAATTTGTTCAAAATGTTTATTTTTTAATTGAGAAATTTCCGATAAGTTTTACTTATATTTAAAACATTATATATATATATATATATATATAAATTTTCTTAAAATTTTTTCACCAAAAATACTTTTACGAATGAGACGCCGGAAGCAAAACTCTTATTGCTTACTAAACATATGTAGAAAAAATTTGTTCACATCGGAGCAGCACCTATTTCTTTGTAAATCATTAAGAAATAAAAAAAATATGAACATTCCATTTAAAAAATATTAAAGTGATAAGCTTATGCTAGCTCTAAATTATATTCTTATAACTATTTAGAAACAGAACTTTTCAAATTTTAAATAAATGCTGTATTCCTTATATTGAAATTTTCTGCAAAGGTTTTTGTGATCAAGCTGTATTTTTGTCTCAAACATAGTTTTCCTTCCTTTTGTCTTTTGTATAAAATATCAGTATTGTTTTAAATGCTAACAATTTTTTTGTCTGCTTAACTTTATAATGTATTCGGCGTACAATTGTTGATTTCCCGATTTCATCATTGGTATCCAGAAACTTAAATTATATGAAATAGTTGCTTCTTTATAACCTTTTCAAAAGCTATAAATATTTTTTGTACTTTCTTGGTAAAACAGCATTTAAAACTAATTAAAATATTCATTTCACGTCACGAAAATTATTGTAAAAATTTTGATTTGTATCTCTAGCATCTGAGGTACTATCTCGTATTGTATATCATCTCAAACAGTATGTAAAATACGAGTACAAAATTTATCCGCTCGTAAACTCCTGTACACTATGTAATTACTTTTGTTGAATCCTTAATTAAAAAAAGAACACTCTAATTAACTTTCACAATTGTCATCGCTGCTAGAAAAAAGCGTTGTAACTGTTAATGGTTCAAACAGCGATACCGATGTTTCTAAACTAAACTATAATGTTACTGACTAAATTAATTGACTAAAATGTACTTGAATAAAATTGTTGCGTGAATTAATTAACTTAATTACAATAGTAAATTAACTTTTTGAAAAGAAAATTTTCATATCAGGAAAGATAGAGAAGGAGCTAAACAGGTTTCTAATTTCATTAAATTTACAATTTCTGTATGTATGTAGCATGTATGTATGGGAATTGGGGAGATTTGTGAGTAAGCTGTTTAGCTCTTCTCTGTAACTTTCTGATGTCGAAAGGCCACACTAGCTTTCAAAAAGTATTAATTTACTATTGGTCAGTAATTCACTTATTTCTATTCAATACATTCAGTCGAATATTTGATCGTACGTGTCTATGGTTTAGTTTAGAAAGGCTGACTTATCATGTTTACAAAACTTTCTAGCATGATATTTCAAATAGTAGAGTGTTCACGTGTCAGCAGAAGCTATTATAATGAGGAAGCTTGAATCAAATTTTAGCAACAAATTTTACAACCATTTATGATGTGCAATAGAATAATTGCCTCGAATATTGAAGTAAAATTTTATAATATTTTCGTGTTGTCGAAAATAGTCTTTATTAATTTTAGTCTAACTTAACTTTTACAGAAAGTACAAAAATGTTGTAACTCTGAGAAAAGATATAAAGTAAACTATTTCATAATTTAGGTTTCTGAATGGCTGGCTCAAACACAAA
>BMAW01087077.1:496642-560888 GCA_019974015.1 Nephila pilipes
ATAAGTATAGTAGTATATATATATAAGTATAGTAGTATATATATATATAAGTATAGTAGTATATATATATAAGTATAGTAGTATATATATATATAAGTATAGTAGTATATATATAAGTATAGTAGTATATATATAAGTGTAGTAGTATATAAATAAGTATAGTAGTATATATATAAGTATAGTAGTATATATATAAGTATAGTAGTATATAATATATAGTAGTTATATATACTATATATCTTATAGTATATATAACATATATACTATAAGATATGGTTAAAATTTAGGTAATGCCAAGTAGGAAATCAATTGGAATAAGCTCTTAGATTTAATAAATTATAAACTGTAATTTATATACTTTAATATTTATAATAATTTAATGATAATTCATGCACCAATATTTTCAGTACATAAATAAATACGAGATGTGACAGAAAAAAGGTGTGAATGCTTCCATACCATAAATTTTCCTTTGTTAACTGTTTTTCGAAATTCTTTTTGAAACTGAAGGCTGCATATGTATTTTCTATATTTCTTGTATTCGCTTCCATTGTCCTCAGATTTCCTTAATGTTAACTGAAGAAAATGGTGATTCAAATGGAGATACACTTGAAGCAGCAAGACGTCATTGCTAATCCATTTTACACCTTGCGACTTTCACCTCTCCCCAAAGATGATAAAGAACCTTTTGAAACATGTAATTTTCATTCTACCGCTCAGGTGAAAGTTCGCTTCAAAGCGTAGGTCGACTGCGACCATCTAAATGTCTCCGACCGATTTTCCTGACTATTCACGCATTAATGCAAGTGTGGAAAAAGGGATGGAGATTATGTCAAAAAGTGAATAATGTACTATTAATACAAAGAACCCACGTATCTTTGACGCACAGCAAGAATTGTAAAATTCGGGTAATGAATAAGGAAATTATGGCAATGAAAGCATTATTTTTCAATCAATCCTTGAAAAGGGTTAGTATTAATAAAAATTTTAAAACTATTCTTTTCAATTTTACTGCTCCCCTATTGTTTTATTTCGCAAGATTAATACATACACATACACACACACATATATAGGGACTTTTTGTAATTTGAATTGTATAAAATTCCACCTTTTCAACCAAATGAAATATGATTACGCAAATTAGATTAAAATGAGTAGTTACAATGAACTGAATTAAGAATAGTGATATACAAGCGAAATATAATTGAAAGGAATGAAAGGGACAATAGATAACGGGAAGTCGGTAAAGTAGATTTTGGTGAAATGCTCTGTAGTTGATAGGCAGTGATTGAAATAGGTCAGAAGTGACAATGAGTTTGAGTAAGTGACTATCGAAGTGGAAATCAACGTATTCCAGAAGAATCTCACTCCATGCGAGTGATTTTGTAAGCTAGAAATTTACTGTTCCATTTTCAGCTAAGATTCAGGCGAGTTGAGAGATATTCGAGGGAGATAGAATAATCTTGCATAATCTGGGAAGGTAGTTAATAAACTCTTATTGTATATTTCTGACATTTCATTAATTTAATTTGTAACCTTATTAACTATTCGATTAAAATTTACGACGTCTGTAGAGTTGCGAGATAAAAGGCAACCCCTACATACTTTGATTTTTGCAGTTGTGTACTCCGGTTGCATTTACATCAACAGATTGCCTCATCAGTTGTGAAATGATCAGTCTTTAATTAAATAGTCCAACCAGGAAAGGAAGAAATTTAATTTTATTAGGATCTTCTATGAATCAAAGTTTTATATATAAATTATTTTCATATAGAACAAGTCCCAACACGCATCTGATTGTTATAAAATAAAACTTTTTCTTATCATCAATCTATCCGGATCCGAGTCAGTACTCACATGTAATATATAGATCCAACTAGATATTTATTCGCCCATCATCATTCCACATTAATCTCCAAATGAACGTTTGTAATTTCTCTCTTCCGTAACACTAACCCTATTAATAAATTTTCCGCAGTTTATAAATGTTAACACACCAATCTTATTCACTACACTTCAATATTCATTTTCTAATTCACACAAGTCGCAATTCATTCCAGTGAAAGAGTTCTGAATTCAGTTAACGACACATGAAAATCTTCAAGTGTACAGGAAAATATGCATGTAGCCCCGTTATACACTTCAATATTAAATATTTAAACACAGTACAATTTGGCATATTCTCTTTAAGTTTCAAAATCTATCATGAATACCTTACTACTCGTAATAGTAAATAGTTCCCCTTTTACAGCATTGATTATTCCTTATAATCTAAGCCTAAGAGCATTAGAAGCCATTTAACGTGAACTTGTATTTAAGTATTTAAGCACACTATAGCTGCATTACAATATAAAACACTGTTTCAATAAGTAACTTTTCATCACTAATTAACGACTTTGGTGATAGAACTGGTCCTCAATCGATATGCAAAACCGTGCATGTAATGTTTCTTTATCAATTCTTAATCAACCTCAATGAAGTCTGTCTTCATCCTTCAAGTAATCTTACAGCACTCAATTAGGGATCAGGGATAAGAAGAATAAAAAGTAAATAAGACATTCCAGTAAGCACCTCCGTCCGATGTGGAAAAGAATTGCGCTATCAATAATAAATAAAGTAACGTCGTCAGCGAAGAAAGTAACTAACTTAGAATCAGACTTCTTTTCCTGGAGCTTAATAAATATAAAAAGCTGGACTCGAAAACTCTTGAGACCTCGTTCTTTGTTGGGAAAAACAGAAATCTTCAAAGAGTGGTAAAAAATAAACAAAGGGGTTCAACGTTGGCTTGACTTGCCTTTTTGTTTTCTGCTTTTGTTTTAGTTTTGGCGAAGTTTTGAAACGACCTTGGCAGTGGCACTAGAGAATTGTGCCAGATCTTGATGTCACTCAGGTACTACTTTTTAGGTAGCAAATTCTTGAGTTACATGTGACGTCATTTTTACAGAAGGAGAGGTGATTGTGTTGGTGCAATTTTTATTTTCTCTAAAAATAATGCAACTATTAAACACTAAATTAGATCTGTTTTGCTTTATTTAAAAAGCATTTTCAAGTACTTATTTCCATTAAAAAATATTTTCTATGATCCTTTTTCGTTAGAGACGTCGTTTTTTGAACATTTTCCACTTTAAAAATAATTACTGTAAGAGCAATTCTATGGATTGTACTTCTTTTTCCATAAGTTGCTTTTGTTTTTGGATATCGCACTCAGAAGCAACACGAGGAATAATGGCAAATCACTGAAGGGAACAGATCTGAGCAACATGGGTTCGACCTGAACTATTGGGGATTGACCTCGCAATTTTAAGCTGAAGTCAAGTAATTAGGATAACACGAGAGTTGATACTAAACGTTCACACCACTTCAAAGGGAGAACTTGAAGTCCAGAAATATTTTAAGTGCGTTAACGTCATTTCATGACAGGTCTTTAATTGCATGCAATATATATATATCGTTGTGAGGGTGAAAATGCATTTAATGGATAGAATAATATCTATTAGGGGAATGCTTAAGAATCTGTCCTTGATGTTGCTCGCTGAAACACGAGAGAAGCATTACAGCCTATCCTATCTAACCATATCTGTTCATCCTATCTAACCATATCTGTCGCTGCTGAATCGTTTTCTTCAAGATGGGGCAATGTTAAAGATAAATAAATACACGCTACTGACCATTAAAATGACTCACAATAAAAGTCAAATCTGCATGTTGAGATATGAAAATCGTGAAATTTCTCAATCAGAAGTCGCATATTAACATTGGTGGTTTGTGTAATAGCCGTGTAAGAAGATGGAGTACTTAGCAGAACGTGTAGGATTTTGACCACGACAGGATTATAATCTGCCGTCCATGCTATTATATTGTTGATATTGCTGTTCATATTGATCATGATCTCGTGATTTTCATGCCTAAATTGAATTGGTGGATCCTGGAAGGGACAGAATGCTATACCGGATCTCAACAACCCCTCTCGAGAAGATATATATGTTATTTGTATGACATTAGAAGATCATACAGTCCCGTCACTTGAGGACTGTGCCAAGAACCTGGCTCTTTTGTTGGACAACAAATGCCGAACGACATTAGCGTCATCACAGGCTGTCAGCATGATGATAATTTTGGCAACTTCTTTTGATGCTGTGAGAGTTCCCTTGATCCTAGTATACTACTGGATTAGGACAGTGGAATCTGCTTAAACATGTTTTAATTACAAAACCTTCACAATGAGTAAAATAGCTGTATAAAGAAAAGTTATAACATATAGCACGAGCCTAACAGATTGAAAAAACACAAGAAAATATCAAATGAACAACTAAAATTGTTAATAAAGGTAACTTTAAAAAATTAATAAAAAAAATTAAATAAATAAATTAATGAAAGTAATATAACTCATCAAAAAACAAATTAAATATAGAAGGAAAATAAAGCACTAAAAATGTCATATTTCATAATTCTTAAAATTATTCTATTTTATAATGTTTATATTTTAAATTGGTTTCTAGAAAATTAATTTAGTTTTCAATTTATGAAATAATTCATTTAAATTATTTTGAAAATATAATGGCAATCCGTTTAATATTATACAAAATATAATTACATAAAATATTCCTAAAACTATTCAAGCTTAAGTTGTTTTAAAAAATTTATTTTATTAACAGAAAAATATCACTATCCCTGCTGTCAAGTACATTACAACAAATTAGATGATCCACATGCATAAAATTCAGTTAATATCTAACTAATCTGTCTGAAAAGGATTTTTATTAGTTTGTATCAGATTCAAATAAGAAAAATAAAACCGGTTAAGGATTTAAATAGGCCGGCTTAAAATCTGGGTTAAATCTGATTTTTTTAAAAAAATAACGAGAACTTTAGAATTGAATTCACTAATCTATTGAGTAAAATTCACGGCAGTAAATTGAGTAAGGCATTTATTATCATATTTCATATTAAGGCATATAATTATCATATTTCATAATTCCCTAATAACAGTCTTATTACACTCATTCATAGTATTTTTGTAAAATATATTGTACAACTTCACTAACTAAATATTCAAAACCATTAGTTACTGCTCTAAATTTAATAGGTACATAGGTACTTTATAAAATTTAAAGGTGAAAAAAAAATTAAGAGTACATTTTACAATATTAAAATTATAATCTATTTTCTTATCTTATTCGGAATTTCTCTATCGCTATTTGTAGCTTTAATTAAAGTATAATTATTAAGAAGATACTTATTAGCTATTAATTATAGTAGCATAAAGCTTTTAGGTAAATGATAGCGTAATTTCCAAGAACCCTATCAACATAACAAATAATAAACTCATCCTGTAGACTTCTGATAGAGCTTTATAGATCTCTAAATTAAGTGCTCTCTGTAGTTTTATAATTCAAATATTTAATCTCTTCATTAATACACTGCTAGCTATTAAAATTAAAACACCATGAAGGAAAGAAAACAAAAAAAAAAATTATTTATTTTATGTTACTAGTATGGGATGAAGAACAAATTGATTAAATTTGCAAGCAGTTTGGGAGCTTACAGGGTCGCGAAATTAACAGAAACATATTCCAAACCCTGGAAGCTAAGACGGTCCTTACCCGTTTAGGCGTGGAGTCGAATTGAGCTTGGATGACAGAAACGGGGGACTTATTCCATGCTGCTTCAAGTCTATGCCACACTTCATCAATCATATTAGCTAGAGAAGGGTGGCGGGTCAGTCTCTCAACATCCCAAGACGAGATATTTTCGATAGGTGACAGATCTGGAGACCATGCAGGCAGGTGTAACAATCGAATACCATGTGCATCGAGGAAGGTCAGAACATGACGTGCAGCAAGTCATCTTACACTATCTTTGTGGGAGATGGCGTTTGGCAGACCTCGAAGATAGGGTATAACTTTTGGACGTTAGATGTCAGAAATGTTCCAATCTACGTTCAAATTACCATCGATCCCAACTAGAGATATGCGTTTCGTATATTCAGTGGCTGCCTAAGCCCTCCCACTGGCTTCTGGGTCCCTATGCCTATATCGAATGCAAGTAGGCGACGAGCGGTCTTCTCGGAGCTTCTAGACACTTATACAGTCATTAGAATTACAAGCAGAAGAAGGACTCATCTGAAAAGACGACATTGTGCCACTCCTGTGTCTAGCTTTATCGTTCGGCGCATCAGTCTCCGTCTGTCTCTATGCTGCATTGTCAAGGGAAGCCGAAGTAAGAGTTACCGTGCTGACAGCCCACGCTGCATCAAATGTCGTCGCACCGTACGAGCGGATACTGGGAGGGCTGCAAACATCCTCAACTCCTGACTAATGGTCCGTTATGTGGTTGAAAGGTTTTGCAGGGCCGACCTCACAATATGTCAGTCTTCTTGGGCGTTGATCATAAGAGGGCGATGAGATCGTGCAAGCCGTTCAGTTTAACTCTCAGCAATCCATTGATTCTTTATTCGTATGACAGTGATAGGATTTGCACCAGTGCGATGGGCAATATCACTGTACGATAATCCATACTCTCTGTAGGCAAAGTTTCTGCCTCTATTGAATTCTGACACTTGCTGGTAAGCATTTCTCCTTCTTATTCGAGACATAACACGATATTCTGAGCAAATTCCGACCTTTCAAAGCGCTTTTCTTTACCTTGCGAAAAATTCTTTACACAATTTTTATGCAGTGCTTCAGATGTTGTTTCTCCCTTCTGCAGCATCTAAATTCGCTGAAATACTAACCACTTGTATATCGTAATCTCTTCTTCCTTTCATGTGATTTTGACGTTCGCTAGATTATTCCTTCCTGGCGTTGCAATTTTAATGGGCAGCAGTGGATAATATTTATATTCTTTTAAAGCTTCAAAGGTTTATATATAATAATATTTAATAGCTATTAAAACTAAAAAACCATCACATGCACAATATATTCATTATTTTTAATATAGATATTATTGTAAGAAGTTTTAAGTTTGTGAAACCAAATTATTTATTATTATTAGTATTACTAATAGAGTTAATATTAATGTATATTCGAAGGCTTATCAAAATGTAGAAAATTGTAATTAACTTAGAAAATTATATTCTTTCTTCAAAGAGGTACTGAAAAATATATTAATTGAAATTATCTAAGAATTGTTACATATTCAAATAATGGAGATGTAATGATGAACATTGTAAATATGTAAATAATTATCGACATAATTGTTTATAATAAAACAAAATATGATTTCTTCTGCTAATGTCATAATTTTCCTGCAATAAGTTTTCTATATATAAGTTACATAGTTCCATAAAGACGTCCTACATATAGCTTAAAAGCATCTATAAAATTGAAAATATTTATGAATATGCTCTTAATCTCTTAGTTCTTACACCAAAATTGGTTCCTTATAATAGTTACTTTTATTTTTTATCTAATCTAAAAAGCTATAAATTCTGATATCATAATCTAAAAGTTGTGTTCGAATATTAATGATACACTAATATCCTAAGAAGAATTCATTAGCAAATTGGTTATTTCAGGGTAATGGCTTCTTAGATATACTTTTAATTATTATTGGTTTGTAACACATTTTATGTTACCGTAGACGCATTCAAATTTTGTAAGAAAATCAATTATTTTAAATAAGCTTACAGGAGATTCTAATCGCAAATTTATTCACTAATGGAAAAATGGAAGTTTATTGTTCTCCATCTAGTTACGCTTGGATGCTTTTATTGTAAGCATTTACATAATTCTTTAGATATTTCTTTTCTCCCGTTCGGAAGAGTACAAAACTTTATTTTTGAAGAGGGCAAAACAAAATTTGATGGTAATAAAGTTTTATATGAACCTAATTACACACATATGTGATTTCGTAAATGAGTAATTTAATGATTATATGAAATACTGTTGATTTTTTTTTTGTGTGTTAGGCAGATGTGTCGTTGGAAATTCCACTCACAGACAACTCTATTAACGATAGCAAAATAATTACTTTCGAAATAATAATGGAAATGAAAAACTCTGTTCTCACTACAAAATTGTATTAAAATTTCAACAGTTATATTTTATAAATAATTGTATTTTCCCCTGACAAATACACTGAAATTAGTTTAATATAATATTGTAAATACATATACGAGGGTCATTTTTTTCACTATTTAAACAGACAAATAGCTTTACAGAGAAAATGGTTTATTAAATTTATACAATTTTTTATCTACTTTTCCACGTAAATCCATCAACTTTTCTGCACTTGCTCTATCTTTTGCGCAATCTTCATATCCACTTATTTAAGAATTATTTACCTTTATCTCGCAACCAGTTTTATACTTTTTTCACTATCTCTTCGTTTTACATTCATTACCTTTGAGTTTGATGCTATGCAAAATTTCTATCATCGGACCAAACAGATAAAAATCGGAAATGGCAATTTTAAGGCTGTAAAGAGAATGAGGCAGGAACGCCTAATCCCCTTAACCAATATTTTCTGACTTCAGTTGTGCCGTATGATGTTGAGCATTATCTTGCAGAAAAAGACAATGTGTTTCATCCCGAAAAAGACTTTTATTGATCAATTTCGAATATTTTCTCTTCAACACTGGCTTGACGTTTTTCTCAATTACATCTGTGATGTGTAAGTTGTTGATAATGTGTTACTCCTTCAAATAATCAGAAAAACTCGGACTAGGAACACATCAGAAAACGGTTAATATGACCTTGCCATCCAATGGTAGTGTTTTATATCTCTTAACTCTTACGCTCCCAGCGTATCACAGGCTGGATGGACACAAATGGATAACATAAATATGTAATTGATAACGCAATATCATTATTCTTAAATTTTTTCCTTCGGTTTTATTGAGAGAAATATCAAGTCAAAGTTAATAAATGTTAAAATTGTAAGAAAATATGTTTAATTGCATTTATTTACACATATATGCACTCTAAAAAATCTACTTAACATGCTATTGTGGCGATTGCCCATTATTTGTCTCTTGTGCCATAATTCAGTTTAATATATCAAGCTTTAACCCGTTCGATCCCAGTATATCACAGGCAATACGCTCGTGTTGGCTCTCTTGTGCCCAGCGTATCACGGGCGATACGCTCCGTGAGTGTCTTCTATGGCCCAGCGTATCAATAGAGCTACGCTCGATGAGAATGTTTTATTTGATTTATTTAATGTTACTATATGGCGTTACAATACCGCGAAATCTATATTGATAGGTTATTTGGAGTGTTGATCTTGGTGATATGGGCTAGGATTTCACTTCTGGCAATCAGGAGGGAATAATTGTTAAAAGCACGTGTTATGGTGCGGCTCTTTAAATGCAATGACATGATTAATGATGCAATGACATTAAATGCAATGACATTTTGGTTTGCAATTTCTTTCTTGCTTGCTTCTTAGAAGTTCGAATGAGAATTTATGGATGTTTATGCGGGTTAGGGCTTTTGGTAGCAGATACTCTCAGCTATTCGTATCATTGGGTCGGTTTTTATTTGTAGCAACAATCATGACGAAAAGGAAGTATTTATCTGATACTGAGATTTTCGAAATAATGAATGAATTTGACAGTAATGTTTGCGAAAATAATTCAAATCTGTACATAGACATTAAAGTAAAAAAAAAAGGATTAAGATGTGCCCTTTGCTCAAAATCTTGCGTGAAGCGTCAAAATATGTGTAAGACATGTGACGTTGTACTATGTATTGATTTTTTTTTTTTTTTATAAATATACCATACAGCAAAATAAGATTTATCTCTTATATCTATATATCCCATATAATGGTACATCATTACACCATGAAATTTATGTAACATGTGTAAATATATAAGTATTTTCTTAAAAGTATGATTTTATATGTAACTTATGTATAAAATATACAATTTTCGATTAAATCTTTTTTTTCTTTTGTATATATTAAGTTTATTGCATTTTAAATAATACATGTAAACACCAAAATATTTTAATGAATATCCGATATTAGAGGAATTTTTTTCACGAATTAGGCTTAATATCTGAAATCGTCTGGGCACAGCGTAACACTCTGCGGTAAGAAGCCGCGGGCCCAGAGTAGCACTTCTTTTTTCTCCCTCCGGTAGCGAAAGGGTTAAGACAAGTTATTCGGGATATTTCCACTGCATGCTTCGAAGCTTAAACTAAACTGCTGTTTGTAGAAAATGCAACACGATGAAGGAATCATCAGAATCAAATGAAATTCGCAGCAAATGTCAATTATAGGATATTATGCAAATTAATAAAGTTTCAGGGCCATCGCGCGTGCGCGGCGCGCGCAGCGCCCTCTGAATTGATGCTGAAAGCGTATAAATAAAGTGCTGTAGCGGGACGTTGAAAAAAGTCTATGATTATTTGTTAGTGGCAAACGTTTAGTGAGACCTGAGTATGCCTCCACGACGGAAGAATAAGAAATTCAAGCAACTTACGGAGTTTGAACGAGGGAGGATAATCGGCCTTCGAGAAGGAGGATTTTCCTATCGCGCAATAGCAGCTCGTATGCAGCGGAACAGTTCCACAGTGATGCGAGTTTGGAAGCAGTGGACCGACGAGCACCGAACAACTCGAAAAACAGGCACTGGACGACAGAAGGTGACGTCAGAGCGCGATGATCGACACCTGCTCCGCATGGCGGTGAATGATCGCACAGCTTCCTCCAGGCAGCTGGCAGCACGTTGGTCTACTGCTACAGGTGTACAATTGTCGGCTTCGTCAATTCGTCGTCGTCTGCTGCGCCGTGGATTGCGTGCAAGGGTGCCTTTATACAGGATTCCCCTCACGGCGAATCATCGACGGCTGCGTCGGCAGTGGGCTCTTGAGCACAGAGACAGGCGAGCTGATTGGCACCAAGTTGTCTTTTCAGATGAATCACGCTTCAATTTGTGGACCCATGATGGCCGTGTTCGTGTTAGACGTTATGCCGGTCAACGCTGCCTTCCTGAGTGTATTATTGAACGACATAGTGGTCGAACACCCGGAGTTATGGTCTGGGGTGCGATTTCGTATCATGGACGATCCAATTTGATACGAATTGAGGGTAATCTCAATAGCAACAGGTACGTCCGTGAAGTGCTACAGCCCGAAGTCGTTCCTTTCCTTCAAGGCATCCCTGGAGCTATCTTTCAGCAGGATAATGCACGCCCACATGTTGCGCGGACTGTTCGAGACTTCTGTTCAGCACAACGCATGCAACTTCTTCCTTGGCCTGCTTATTCACCGGATATGTCGCCTATTGAGCACGTGTGGGATATGGTTGGTCGGCGTCTCGCTCGTGATCCGCGTCCTGCAGTTTCCAAAGACGAACTTTGGTTGCGCATACAAGCGATATGGAATTCTCTTCCTCAAGCAGATATTCAACATCTGTTTGACTCCATGCCACGTCGTATAGCAGCACTTATTGCAGCGCATGGTGGCTGCACCAAATACTGATTTCGGACGCTTAATTTGTTTTGAAAATTTCATCATTTATTTGTATCAGTACAAGTCGTTTCTGCATTAAATTTCATTTGATTCTGATGATTCTTTCATGGTGTTGCATTTTCTACAAACAGCAGTATACAAAATGATGTTTCCAAGTTCCATCACAGGTTAAAGTTCTGTCCAAATCCTATCATTTCTACCATTGAAATGAATTTTCAGCACGTTGCAAATGCGAAGTCACTACCTTTGAGATGAATGGTAAGCTCTCTAGGAACCCAACTTGCACAAGTTTTGTCGAAACTCAATTTGTTTTGAATAATGGAATTATTTAAGTGAAACTTACTTGATATTTTTCAGCAATTTGTAGAATTGAACGTCATCTGTTTTCTTGGAAAAATGAATCAACATGTGGTTGTAACTCGGGTCGATAATGTTAGTGGATGCCCTGAGTGGTACTCGTTGGTGACGCTTTTGCGACTACTTTTAAGCTTTTTCATCCACGCTTGAAACCTCATGAGGCTCGTGTAACCACTGCCTCATTGTTTGTTCACGTGATAGACAGCTCCGAAAATATTTCTGACAGTGTTATTCTTATCGAAAGCTAAAGTCATGTGACAAAATGCTGTTCCTTAAAAGTATTTTCTTCGAGTGGACAAATCATGATAACAACAACTTTGGTGGCTATGTTTTTGTAGATATTAATTTTGTGTGAACGGCTGAATGACACTCTTCTCAAGGTTACCAATTAATACTCACTGAGGTCTCAACTGCTAACATTAACTAATTCCTTCACTAAAAATGTCTATTTAAATAATGAGTAGCTCTTTTTGTACTTTTTTTTTATCTGTGTTAGATTCAATTTACTCACGATACAAAGTTTGAAAAGTAATGACTTAATGGTCATAACTTTTTAGTTTGTTTCCAGAATTTTAAAATTGCAATTGTGCCTTTAAGCTACCTATGTTTTCTGTGTAATGCATTTATTTTCTTTGTGCCCAAATGTCGTTGGTGTGTCAAGAACTGAAAAAGAGGATGATCCACAAGGGTATGAGGTTGTAGCAGCAGCAAAGCGTCGTTGAATTTCTGATAGCTGAAGGTTACAGCTCTGACCTTGCATTTTGAGACTTTCTACTTTATCCGAAGGTGAGAGAGCACCTCTAGGGACATCACTTTTGTTGGTGCGACAAAGTGAAAGATGAAAGTAAAACCTGATGTCGACTGTAATAAAGAAAATCTTCTCCGACAGCTTTTCCCGACTGTTCACGCTTTAGCGCAATGCTGTGAAAGTGATCAGATGTATGCCTAAAAGTGAATAATGTATTCCTTAGAAGGTACATGTAGCTTTAAGATAAAGCAAAAAATGGGAATATTACGTAAAAAATAAATAGGCTATTGTCTGGAACGTATAACTTTTCAAACAAGATCCGTGCATGAAATATTTTATAAACTAAATTTTATATGAATAGAATTAAATTATAACTCATTTTTTCTCAAAAATGTAATGAGATGTTTGAAGAAATGAAGAATTTGTTGACGTAGTAGGATAGCATATTTAAATACGTTTATATCATATTTTAGACAAAAGTGTACGAAACATTTGGAACTGCATACTCTGATGATGGATAAGCGATTATATCAGGTTGAAATTATAAATGAACATTTTCATAAATTTCTAACGAAATTATGCAAGAGGGTGCCCAAACGTTTCCGGAATAATACTAATCTGAACACTTGTGTAGTTCTCGTTTCGCCCTATAAAGTTGTGTCACGTGACTTTTTGCGAGTTCAGTACTATCTGCACCGTAGACATTTTTCCCAGACCGTAATAAATTTTTTTTTGGCTTGACTGTTTTATTCTCTTCTCGTTTTTTTTAATGGCTGATAACGCGGCTGTGAAATTTTGCTTCCTGTTCAAGAACACGTTGCAGAAACTCTTCAGAGGCTGGAAACCGTTTACGTAGATAATACGAGTGGTTTTCTGTTTTAAAAAAAAGGCAACATGTTGATTTATGATAAATCCTGTTCTGGACGACCATAAGCTACCCGAGTAGACAAAAATGTCAAGAAAGGGGTTAACTCGAACAATAAGATCAGTGACGTATCAATGAATATATGGTTGGTTGGTTGGTTGATTGATTGATTTTATTAACGTCTCACTAGAAGCAACACGAGAGTTATTGGCGATGTCATCGTAATTTTGAATCTTGGTCGAGCGACGATGATGACACTTGAGCTTGTACCTCTCTCTCCTAGCTTTCACACCACGCCAAAGTGAAGACTTTGCGCCTCGACAGATTTAACGTGTATCAGCCCCGGATACACAGTGGGTTTTTAGTAACATCAAGGCTCGAAGCCAAAACACGATGGAAATCAACTTCCGTGAATTCTCTACCATGACCACTAGGCTACAGCGATCACATGAGTATATGGATTAACTGGTTTGTCTTGGACTTTAATTCACTTCATTTTAGTCTAAGACTTGGGACTAATCAGCAAAAAGAGCCATCTTAGAGCTCTAATTTTTGGCCGAAAGCGACATCCCTTTCCACATGCACCTTACTCACCCGACCTGGCTTGGGGCTATTTCTTCTTGTTTCCTCACATGAAAAAGGGAATGAAAAGACACCGATTTTATGACGTAAAGCGGTCAAGCAAAATAATAAAGAGGACTATTGTTAGTCATCACAACAGATGAGTATCAAAAATGTTTTCAAGAAAAAAAAAATGGAATCACCGAATGGACAAATGTATTAAATATAATGCGGAGTTCCTTAAGGGTAATAAGGTTTTTATTTTTAATGAAACGATAGCTTATAAATAATGTTCTGGTTCCTCTACCTTGTATAAGCCAATGCAGTTCAAGTTAAAATCAGTCGAAAAGATAAGATATTTGAAAAAATCAGGTTGGACACAAAAATCAGATTAAGTCGAGTGGTAATACGGAAGATTACGGTTAATATTTCTTACGAGCGTGCTGGAAATGTACAAAGAGTTTCAGTGTGTTTCAAGTGTTTTTTTCAATTCGGTAGATACTTGTTACCGAATCTTCGTATTCGTAATAGGGTTATTTATTGAATTAGGAGTTTTCAGTTAATGAAAATGCCTTATTTAATTCAAAACTTAATACAATTGTATACTACTTTCCATTAGTTAATCCAAAAAATTCTTAGAACGAAACAATATATTTTTTTTTATCTCAGATCTGATTGAAAAAAAGTTTCAAACAATTAAACTTTTAAGTAATTTAAAAGGAATTTATATCATTAATTATCGTTAAAACCGAAGAGGATTTATAATTATTTCATTGCGATAGTGTTTTATACAGAAAGAAGAAGAATTTAAGACGAAGATGCAAGAAAAAAAATTTAATCTCTCAAATTGGAACTTTAAAGTATTTTTCTTATATTTCCTTCCTCATTTCTTGAGAGAGCTAATGAAACAATTTTTGTCACGAAATGATGAACAATGTACAAATTTTATTAAGAAAACAACTTTTTATGTACTATTCAAAAGAATATTTACATTGACATGAGAACATATACCTTACAGAATAAATTTTTTGAATTCGTATGAAATATTTGATTTTGTGTCCTTAGTTGTGGAGCAGTATTTATTTAGTTCTCTCCAGTGGAACAAATATTTAAGACGTTTAGATATTTTATGTAAAAACAATATCTATAAATGTGAAAGAACAAGTCAGTGGACGATAGCAGTAGATACGTTACGGAATATTAAAACTTGCGAATATAATTATTACAATCAGAAATTGAAAAATTAGAATAGAAACAAAAGGTATTTTATAAACCTATAAATATTTCTGTTATGATAGAAATTCGAATTTATGATAGAAACAAATGGTATTTTATAATAAAGTGCTATTATCCTTGAAGTAAGAATTTATCGCACGTGAAATTCAAGCCGATCGAACTTCGCTTAAATAGCGAATAATTTACATAACTGGAGAATTAAGATTTTATACGAGGGATTGTGACGTATTTCCTTCATTATTCATCTGAAAAGTTTTCTTAAAGTCTAATTAAATAATCAACAAGCTCAAAACTCCAATTGAAGATACGTAAGAACAGTACAAAGCAATTTATTGCCTATCAAGAAAATACAAAATCTTTTCCTGAAATTTCTCTGCTCATTTTGCGTTCAAATTAATAAAGTCTTAGCTTACCAAATCATTTATTCTATTTCAATCACTTCTAAATTACAGAAGATTCGATTCCTATTATTCTGATCAGGTTCACATCCAACTACTTTCGATACAAGCGATTAATTACGATGATTCACTCCAATCTTCAACATGTATATACATGTCACATTATCCTCTATCTCCCATCACTTTTCTTTCAATCCTATTACGCTTATATATCACTCTAATTTATCTACACTTATGTTTCTCTAATCTATCTAATAACGTTTCAATTAGTTGGGAAGAAGTTGTAACGTTATGCAATTGAAATTACCAAAAAAAATCCCCGAAATTAGTAACGTGAAAATTAAGAATATTCCAAAGTCACAGGGTTCAAAAATATATGTTAAAAATTTCACTTTTTAAAAATATCGTTATTTTTAAAATGAAGGCAGTATTCAGTATTAGAATTCAGTTGAAAGAAAAATTTGTTTGAGCAATATTACAATGTTATTCACTTTTTCTTAAGCGACAATGAATAATAATTCTTAAAATTAAATTGTCATTCTGAAGGTAACGACAGTCTGGAATCTTCATATTACATTCCAGACTATTTCGTCCTTCAGAAAATGTTGCGACATTTTTTTCTGGAATAGAAGAAGAAAAAGTAATAGTTCTTCTCTGGCAAATCTGGTGCGCCATTTTTTATTTAAATGTTTACCTTTTCATAGCAAATCAAAAGTCTTAAGTTTGAATTCCTTTGTAGCCTTTATTCATATTCTTTTAAAAGCTAATGTTTTACAAAAAAAAAAAAAATCAGTTTACCTTCCGAAAAAAAAAATGCTATTTTTTTGTAAGGGTTAGTTTCTTTTCTCAAACAAAATCTACAGCTTAAAAGAGTTGAAGAAGATTAGAAGAGAAAATGTAAGTACAGAACACAGATTTTGAAGTAAGTATTTTTTCCACTATTTAACGGCTTAAAAATTCTCTTTTAAAATAATTAACTGTGCAATGCATAAGCATTGTAAGCAAAATTATTAATAGCATTAAAAACATTACTATCTTTTTCATTAATACATTCAAAATTTCATTTGGCCTTAAATGTCAAAAATCTTTAAAATTTTTATATAATTTGAAATGTTGTTCATATATAGGCTGGATTAGATACACAAATAACGCTAAAAGGAAAATAATTCATTTGGTATAAAAATTAAAATAGTATCAGGTTTTCAAATCTTAACTGTTAAAGGAAATTTTAATAGTATTTTCACCTATAAAAATTTATTCACGTTTCTTCATTGATAGAGAAAATTACACCTGGATTTGTGAAATACTACATTTGAACCTATTAACTAAGTAATCATTAATGAAATGATTAATGATTAAACCAAACTATCAAGCTAATTTGAGCTATTTTATTTTTACTGTTTCAAATACAATTATGTGTTAAATTGGATTTAATGAAAGATATCTTAAAAATGTGTTTGGAAAAGTGAGCATGTAACGAACAGTGACCTTCCCAATACTGTAGCGCCTCTGGTGGAGGTTACTGAAAAAGTTTAGTATGTCAGGAACCGCGGTTGGCTAAACATCTCTTAGTGTCTAACGATAAACTTAATTTGGAACTCCAGTCGTGTAATGTTTATGTTTCTTTATTTTAATGTTATTTTATGTTTTGTTATTATTCAAATAAATATTTAGATCAGAATTTATTTTCTATATGTTTTATGAATAATTTCAGTTATAAAGTAACACCTATCTTATAACTACAAGCAGAAACAAAAAATTTAATTTAAAATTTACTATCGCCATACACATAGCAGTTCCATTTTAATGCAGAAAATTTGTTTCCCAGAAACTTCGCTTTCTACAAGGCGCACATTACAAGCAAAAAAGTGTTAGGTCCCAAAGCCCTATTTTGTACTTAATTGCAAAATACAAAACAAAATTTGAAATAAATTTTTCATTGAAATCAGAAAGAAATGTGTAAGTTAAAAATGCATTTATTAGCAGCAATTGTTAAATTTCTCGATTGATGGATATTGCAAATCCTATGCGACAACTGAATTCTCACCGTTTTGTGTATCCGATTCAATATTTCTCTTTTTTTCTTCCTAAGAAGCTTTTACTTTTCATTTAATGCTAAGTTTCTTACTATTTTAGTAGGATTAGTGCCCATTTCAACCTATAAAACTTAATATTTTGTGTAAAATAGCATTGTTATATGTTAGTTATATATGTATCTTACCAGAAGAGGTGATTTGAAAATAATTCTTTTAAAATTTTACTACACAACAAGTAATATAACAAAAAAAATTAAGTCAATTCCTATTTAGGTCAACAAAGAAAAATTTTGTTTCAGCTACTTTTTATTAAATAATTACAATTAATATAAATATGTATATACAAATGACAGAATCACAATATTAAGTGGCAAAAGAAAAAAAATTTCCAGCGATCTACACGCTTCGTCACTGACTGTATTTATTCCTAAATTTATATCCTGCTAAATATATTTATATTAGAAATTTTTTTGCCCATATAAAACTAAAATTAATTATTTGAAAATCAAATAAAAAAATATTATGCTTCGGCGAGATTCGATCCGAAGGCATGAAAATTTTACGCCGACGCTCTACCAACGTTGCCATTGCAAGACAAATGACATAGTAGAAGCATTGGCTTGTTTCTTAATTCAGACAGTAAATTAAATGGTTGGAATGTTGTTTAACCCAACCTACTTTGGCGACAGGAATTATTTGGTGGTATTTAGCCAAATTTAACTACCTTGGTCCACTTCATGGACTTACATTCAGCGAAAAAAATCCCCAAGTTTGGCGATTTTTGAAATCACGCAAAATAGTTGGGATAAACTGCATATTCACCAATTAAATTTAATTAAATCAATTAATATTTTAAAAAAACTGTATTAACATCAAGTGTCATCCAATACAAGTCTTAAAAAATTTATTTGAACTTGAGTGGATGAATAAAAAGTATTCCATTAACAATTGAACATTGGAACAACATATGTATAGGAAGTGGATTAATCGTAGGAATTTAATAAAAACCTTTTATTATAAGAAATTGATGCCACTTTTTCAAAAATAAATTGTTTACTTTTAGAAGTAGATTTTTAATGTGTGATTTTCTTCACCACTACAAGATGAAAAATTAGTAAAACAAACAGTTGTGCAAAATATTTTCACACATTTTTAGGATAAACGACAATACTCTTAATAATTTAAAGCTTTCTCATTATTACTTCCTTCTGCTGTCATCATTAAGTCTAATTACAAATTCACTAAATTACACAGTCAGATGAAGATAAAATCAGATGATAATCAGGCTCTTTTATTAAGTTTTCAGCGGCTGATGTCTTCCACCCCACTTTTGGGGGAAGTTTTTTCCTGATCTCGTGGCAGGGAAGGCAGCTGATCTGGATACAGGCAATCTTTGGGTCTGAATAAAACTTGTCCGCTCTCTTTTTACACTGCTCTTTGCAAGTGGACTAATATGCATTCCCATTTGAGTTCATTATTAGAGAGTTTTAACTTCTGTCGTAGTTGTTGAAGAAAGCCACCGCATACTCCTCTTCCGAAACCATCATGGTGATACGAAAAGAAATATTCTGAATTATATTTTAGAGAGAAGGGCATTACTGAAATGAATTTCCATTTCCTCCCTTTTGCACTGAGTTTCATTTTGAACAAGTTTGATCTGGCGTCAACGGTTGTCTCTATTTGAGTACAGGGTCATTTGACACTTGCACAATAGCCGATATATCATCAGTTGTGATTTCGATGGACGAAGGATGAGGTTTTGATTTACTAATACTTCTTCGTTCCTTCTAGATTCACCCCCAAAGATTATTCATTTAAAGCAGGTCTGCCTCTGATGCTTCACTTTATAACTTCAGCTCGCAATCCTTAACACACTAAAATACCGACTACCAACCTCAATATTAAACTCTTTGCCTTTTATATGTGCATCGTTCCAATTCTTGCCTTTATGCAATATAATTCTAATCCAATTTGCAAATTCGTACTTTATTCATTGTTACAGATTTTTAATTCAAACAAAAGTTCAATTAATGGTCTCCAAAGTTTTAGTTGAAGGGAGAGATACGATAGAACCCATATCATAGTATAAATTCTTAAATTTAAAAGAGATTGTAGGCTTCATGATTAGAGAACCGCGTTAAATGTGTATTAAAGTTTAGAAAACATTAAGAAACTGATTTCCTTAATGTTTTTATCTCTACTTTGATTTTTAATTTCGCAAGTACGTTATTGACTGCAACTTGTGAATAATGGCTTTTCTCTCAGATTGAAAAAGCGAGAGCGGTTACTGAAATTCGTTTTTGGAAGAAAAATATTTCCGTAACTCAGAAAAAGTTAGTAAATTTTTCAACTTCTCAGAGTTTGTACGTCCCATTGAGAGGCTGTAGAGTTCTAAATACAGAGTAGTGAGTGAAAAAAAGTCACAGTTTACTAGACGTTCTTGTAGTTATACTTATTAGTAGATCGTATGCATACTCAATCCATAGCGTAAATTAATGCTAACCACTTCATTTCCAGCTTATCGAATTATCTCCAAAACTAACTAGGATTGAAAGTTTTAGCGATTTTGTATTGAAATTCTAAAAGAGAAATTTCAGTTCATATGTTCTTTTTCATGAGCTAATCTATGTTCGTAATTCAAAATAATAAGCAAAAAATCCGTACATTGTGGCTAAAGAAAGATACTAATTCAAGGGAATAACTTCACATAACTTTTCCCCATCATCGACAATGACTGCTCCAATATCTCTGGAGAGAATCGGGCAAATATGAACGTCATGAAAAGAAAGGAAGAGATATAGAAAACTCGTAAAAGATCGGAAACAATATCGTAAATTTAAACCAACTAATTTTAAGCCAACAGATGGCAACGTTATCAACAGTTCGTATATTCTTGATTCAAGTATTTCTATTTTATAGTATTGAATTTAATTACTAAGAAAGAAAAAAAAAATTCGGAAAATGTTTCAGAATCTATTTAGTTTATAATCATATTTTATTCCTATAATAAATTTCTTCTCTACAATAATACCTGCTAGATTTATACTTTTTTTGCG
Source organism: Nephila pilipes (assembly GCA_019974015.1). Classification (NCBI taxonomy): domain Eukaryota; kingdom Metazoa; phylum Arthropoda; class Arachnida; order Araneae; family Nephilidae; genus Nephila; species Nephila pilipes. Next base: position 517,319 of record BMAW01087077.1, read on the forward strand.
ATATTTATTCCATGAAATGAACAAATAAACCAATAAAGTAAAAAAGGCGGTTTAAATAGGTTAAAAAATGCCATTTTCAATTAGAAGGTTTTGAAGAGAACATGGGAATTTGGCTGATAAAACTTTATACTATAATTTTTTTGATAGAAAAATAATATTGATGTACATTCAATTTTTAATGGGCTTTTATAATTTGGATATAACGGTAGTGTTTGGTCCTTGAATTTGATTTTTAATATTTTCTTATAAATTAATTATGCACGGTAGGATGGTATATCCAAGCATTATTATTCAGTACGAGAAGCAGCACTTTAAATTAGTGTACGTTCTCTGCTTACTTTTAGTGATAATTATAATTCAGTTTTATCTCCATATAATAATTTTTCTCTCTTGTTTTTTTTTTTTTTTAATTTTTATTTCTACTTTGTATTTTTCAATAAGTGTATATTTCTTCCATTGTAATAATGGTATATTTCTTAATACTTATTTAAATTTTACTTATTTTTACTACAGATTTAAAATTTATTGTTAGTTTAGGTGCAAGTTTATTAAGTAACTATTTTGAAAATTACTATAGTTTATAATCTATATTTTACATGATTTTGCTTCTACACACACACACAGATATATATATATATATATATATATATATATATGAACAAAACACCAATAGTACATGCCACAACATATCACAACATATAAAAATATAAGAATATTTATCATAAATTTAATACTATTAATATATAAAAAAAACTAAATATTTAAAGAAATCATAAATAAACAGAATAATATATATGCAAATCAAACAAAAGATTTTTCTTAAAATTATTAAGCAATTTAAAATTTGAAACCCAAAAAACAAAATCGTAAAAAAGGATTATAGAACTAGAAAAGGTTTTAGAGAAAGCCAAGTGAAAGAAAAGTAAGTGTTTATTTCTGCTATGTACAGTTCCATACTTTGAAATGGAATAAAGTGTGTTTATGAAGATAATTACGGATCAAAACATCACACTTCAGTGAAATGTGTTATAAAAATAGCGTAACTAACCAGAAATCATCAAAATTCAGAAAATCAACCATAAATAAAGAAATCATCTTCAATCGAACTGGAAACAACAAATTACACACAACTAATCATCTAAAATATTATGAAACCAATAACAAATCTTAATAAATAGAAAATCAATCAAACCAATTTAATTAAAACTAATAAATATGAATAAAAATTACCAATGACACGCCAACAGAAATGTTGAAATGTTTTCAAGGTAGCAAAAACAAATGCATAATGAAATTATCTAGTCATAGGAAAATCTTAAACAAATTACAAATAAATAGATAAAATAAGCAAAACTATTAAAAAAACTTTGATACATATTAAACTCTACACAAATGTCATGCAGATACTCCTTCTGCCAATTCAATATCATGAAAGAATTCACAGCCAAAGTAAAAACTGAATGATTGACATATACACACACAATATATATATATATATATATATATATGCTAACTGCTACGCTTATTTACTTTTAAGAGCTCACTTGTTAAATACTTTGACCCGTTTGAGCTTGGTTGATCTTCAAATCCGCAAAGTTCATATTTATTCTACAAATCAAACCTTTTTTCTGATTCCCAAACTCAAAGAAAATAAGCAATTATAATGAACTAAAGAGCTATAAGTAATAGATTTTCAATTTTTAAATCAAATTACTTATACATATATAGGCAAACTGCATAAGTTATAAAACACTGACCTCTAGTACTTTTCATGTTCACGGGTACCAAATAAAGTTATGTTCCGATTTTCGATTTACTGATACACACAAGAAATTGTTTATTATTGCTCAGAATTCGGAGCAGGAAACATTATTTTTTGAAATATAGAGGTAGACTTAGCACTTTGGATATAGGAAAGAAAAAAAAGTGACCGCAAAAAAAAAAAAAAAAAAGCTTTTTTTTTATTTTTTTTCTCTCGCTGAATCGAAAATAAATGTACGTTCTGGCCAGTTTCTGTATGGTTCAAGAGCTTTCGAATCTAAAATGTATATATCTATGTCAAACTGCCATCTGAGTTATCAATTTTGTGTTTTCCTTCTTTTATTTTTTCAAATTTTTATTCGAATGCTATTTGGAAATAAAAATAGTTCTATTTTTTTTTCTCTGGAAGTGCAAAAATTTACGTTCTGCAAACACACATATAAAATATTGCTCCTGTTTTTCAAACATTAATTTTTGTTTGGTAAAGTTATAAGCATTATTTGTGTTCTTTGAAAAAGCAATAGATTTGTTTTGTAAAGTCTGTATTATGTTATAACGTGATAGAAACAAGATATTACAAGAGGTGCCATAAATTCGCTTCGCTGGTTAAGTAATAAATGTAGTTTACGTACTCATAAAATAGAAGTGACCCAATGCAGTTCTTTGTGTGTTCAGTATGCATTGCTTATAATATCGTTATATATATTCCATCCGATTTATTTTATGTTAGAGAAATACGATATTAATGTATTGGTTGGTCATAAAAGTAGTTCTAGTTTTTGATTGTAATAATTGTTTTAAAACAGAAACATACTCAGTCCGTTATCGTATATGTTCCCCTTTTATACGAGTATTGCATCGATTAATTAATCAAATACTAATTAATAACATTTACCCAAATACAAGGAAAAATCTCAATTCATGAATGCAATTCAACCGAAGAAATAATAATAATAAAAAAAAGAATCATGAACAAAAATTCAACCAAAGACTTTCTTGTCTTTGGTATAAGCAAAGGAAACAAAATTAATTTGAGTCAAATTAAAATAATCCATTAAAAATAATGATTACATATTCTTTACTTTATTGAATAATTTTAACTTAAATAGATTTAGAAACATTTTACCTAACAGAAGCCTATATTATTCTTTTTCAACAACCCTTTTGATACGGCAGGAGAATGCTTTATTCCCCAAATTATATTTGTAACCACCCTGCATTTAAGCGAGCCACCTAGCGGTAGTCGGAAGAATGATGACTACTGGGAGCGCTTATACCCAGCAGTCCAAGCAGAGGAGCTAACCAGTAAACATGGCGCTTTATCCCGAGACTTTTGTAGATCTGTATTATTAAGTTAACCCTTAATTGCTTGTCCTAAAACTGCTGTGTCCTTAAGTGTGATGTCTAAATAAATGGAAACTAAACCAAGGAAGGTATTCGTTATTTGAATAGTTTTCACTAATTGAATCTCTGTTAACCGTAACAGAATGCAGAACATGACACCCATAACTATGCATTTGATTTATTGATTAAACTTATGGTACGAAAATTTTTAAAAAAATATTTACTTTTTTTTTTACTTATTCTACTTATCTTTAAAAAAGTTAATAACCTCAACACTAAGAAAATTTATTATAAAATATATATTTAAAAAGATTTACAATAATAAATAAGCGTTTTATTAATTAAATTTATAATTAAAAAAATCTCATATTAAAAATTGATTTAAAAATAAGTCTCCATCTTCTAGTAAAATTTTTAATTAAAATTTTTCTTAAAACAATAAATAAGACAAGTTTGACTATCATAAAATATGTAAGTATATTATTATTTATATATATATATATATATTAAATATATTATTATATGCAAAAATATATTTATTTTTATAGTGATATATATTCAAATATACAAATACATACATAAATACAAAATACGCTCACACACACGTTTATATACATAAAACTAGCCATTTGAAAATGTTTATTAAAAATATTAAAAAGATAATTTGCCCTTATGTAGCAGTCAAACACTTCTGTTAATTATTTTTAAGAATGTAACGTGATATTAAATTATTCTTATTTCGTATAATATAATTAAAGTTAACATTTCTAAAAATGAAAATATGAAATCTGCTAATCCAGAAAATAACCTTGTCAATATTAATTCAAAGCTATTTCTCTTGTCAAATGTATTACTAATCACATTATTATCTTCAATTTTCAACTACATATCCAAGTATTCTTGTTGAACATTTACTGTTTTCAGATAAAATTAAATTTAAATATGTAGGATAAAAGATAAGCTTGATTAAGTTTAAAAAGGCTTATAATAGTTAAAAAATAATAAATCTTTTAATGTATAAGTGATACTAATTTTTAATAATTAATTAATTTTGTAATGTATTAATTTTTTATAAGAAGCAAAATCATTAATATTGTAATTGTTATAATTGAGTAATTATACCTTTACTAAATTATCAAATTACCTATGCATAATATATATATATGTATATATATATATATATATATATATATATATATATATATATATATATATATATATATGACTACTCATTCTTAAATTTATTTCTGTTTTCTTGGGAAATTTTTTTTTATAATGAACATAAATGTAGCAACATTTAAATATTTTAATAAGAATCAAAGCTTTAGAAAGTAAACGTTATTATAAAATTACTTCTTCAAAATGTATATAAAATGAAATTCAATGAAATGATTCATGTGATGAAAATTATCTAATTTTCTTTAGTACTATTCTTTTTATAATCGGTTTGAAATTACTTTTGATAATTTTAATAATTATTTAAAAAATTGTATTTATAATTTACTCCATTAAGTTTATTAATTAAAACAGATGATTTACAATGACATAATTTTTCCTATAATTCTAAAAATTCCTTAGGTAATCGCTTATACGTTGCTGAAAATATTTTTCTAATCATGAATTAATTATCCATGATGAAGCAAATAATTCATTAAAAAGCTATTCTAGCTCTAATTTACTTTTGAAATGTTGACATAATTTTGTTAAATAGAACAAATAAGTACGTTGTTCAACTTGCATAAATTTAATGAAGTTTCTTTTTTTTAATGTCAAATATAATTTTATCTTGTCAGTCAGTCTTTAAAATTGTTTTTCATTTTTGATGGAAAATTAACAACATTAAAAGTGGAATAAAAAATATTTAATAATTAGTCTGATGATATTTTAAATGGAATTATTTTTAACATAATTTTCAAAGAACTCATGATTTAGTTTTCTTGAGTCTTTACAAAAAAAACCCAAGAATATTTCACTACGTGTCAGTCCTTAAAAGTCTAAGCAAATTTTACTCGGAAAAGGGAAAAAATCGATATATTAACATGAAAATTTCTCGTACTTACTTCATGTTAATTAAGGAACATTTTCTTAAGCCTTTCGTCGAAAGCAATTAAAAGTGACAGTTTCTAAGAAAAAGAAGTTTTCTGGAAAAACCTCTGAGTTCCTGAAACATAAAGGCTACGCGTTCGTAGAATTCCAACTTTTGCATCTCTGAGTTAAAAATTTCTGCAATTAACAGTCGTACGATACACAAACATACTGTAAACACAACATAAAAGCCAATTTATTAGAAGACTTGAGGCTAAGAATGACTTAAAATTACTCATTGATTAAGAGAGAAATAATATTTTATTCTTGAAACACAGTATTTTATTACATTAAATTAGTTTTGCAGTAATGATTTTGAATCCGATAAATAGACAATTAAAATATTTTTTTGTAATTTGTAAGAGTTTATAATTACGAAATAAATTCAAGCCAATTCTCTAATTATGTAAAACATTTTTTTTTTACTTCTGGGATTGAAATATTCAGGTAACTTCCGTAAGCGAACTCCTAGATCGCTTAAACAAAAAATATGATTCAAAAAAAGCATATATCTCTTTTTTTCATGAAATACGTAATTTTTTAAGAAAATTTACTCAATACACACTTGTATAAAGAATTTTAATTAAATAATAATATACACAACAGATCAGCAGTTCTTCGACAAATAAAGAGGATTAAAACTCATGTGATTGAATAGTACATGCAATAAGTAGCTGTGAACCTGTTTATCGAAAAAGTGTTAATAATGAGTGATTGGTATTTTAAAAAGACGTTTATAATGAGTGGTTGGTATTTTAAAAAAGCGTTAATAATGAGTGATTGGTATATTAAAATCATGTTAATAATGAGTGATTATTATATTGAAATCATGTTAATAATGAGTAATTGGTATATTAAAATCATGTTAATAATGAGTGATTATTATATTGAAATCATGTTAATAATGAGTAATTGATATTTTGAAATAGTGTTAATAATGAATGATTATTGTATTGAAATCATGTTAATAATGAGTAATTGATATTTTGAAATAGTGTTAATAATAAGTGATTGGTATATTAAAATCATGTTCATAATGAATAATTGATATTTTTAAATAATGTTAATAATGCGTGATTAGCACTCGTATAATGAAAATATACAAGCACCAATCACGCATATTTTCAGTGATAAAATTTAGTGATAATAAGATAATAGTATAACTAATCAATAATTGGAATTTTGAAATAGTGTTAATAATATATTCAAAGATAATAAAATTTAGTATTATTATTAATGAGAGATTCGCTTAATGATATTAAAATTTTAATATAAATAACTTTAATAATAAGTTAAAATAAATTAAATTATAAACAACTTTAATAATAAGTTAAAATAAATTAAATTATAAACAACTTTAATAATAAGTTATTTATTCGATGATAATAACTTAACTGTATAAATAATGAATCATTAGTTAATGTAAGTATTTTAATGTAACTTATTACGATTGAATGAATCACATATCTATAGCAATATAATTGTAATAATGGTATTAATCAGTGATTCCTTCAATCGTAATAGGTTTCAATTGCATTAATAATGAGCCATTATTTCAAGATTAATTTACAGTAATAATGAATAATTTCTCAGTAATAATAAGATTTGATGACATTGTTAATGAGTGACTGCTCAACAAATAAAAATATTTAATGATATCTTCAACATTTTACAACCTAAAATATTATATGATTTTATTTAACATTAAGCACAATTGAATAATATAAATAAATGTAATGACAATAATTTCATCTTTTATTAACAAATTATTATTATTCGCTTACAGTAAAGTGCAAAAAGTTTTCGATACAATGAAGAAAATAACACATTTTGATACTATCAGACAAAAATTATATAATAAAAGGCTTGGAAAAATAACAGATACTTAATATCACGTTATTTTTTAGAAAACATTCTCTCTTCTTTCCCCATATTATTTCTAAAACTTCCCTTAGATAACTTCCCAATTTCCCTAATTTCACTGATGAACACAACTTTTAATTAGATGCTAGTGAAATTAATCTTCGAAAGAATTCACAGATTCCAAATTGAGGAAATGAACATATTCGCAACCGTTAGCAGTTGAAATATTTAATTGGGAAGGAGGGAACTGTGCACAATGAGCAAGGCTTATAATGTCCCATGTAATGAGAAAAACTATTCCAACTATACCAAATTAATCTCAAATATGCTCAGAACGCTAATTTTAAAGTTTTGAAGAACAATTTGCAAATCTATCACAGGCATTCTAATTATACAGTTAGTAATTTGTTGATCTTTATTTGACGTAGGGATGATGAATCGTCAAGACTAATTTTAACTTCAAAATTACTTTTAACAATAAATAGATAAACATCGAACCTTTTGTTATGGTATAAGCCGATTTTCTACCTAAAAAGAAATTAAATAAATGAATGGTTAATTTATACACACATATATATATATATATATGTATGTATAATGATTCAACTTAAACTTGTAACAATTTCACTAAAAAAAGCTTTATTTACCTAATTTTTTTCATTCTGTAACTCAAAAGTAGAGAGTTTATTCTTATTTTTTGATTCAATTCTAAAATATTCTTTAATTTATGCGATCAATCGCTCATATAGATCTGCGATCTTTATGAGTGAACAAATGAAGACCTGTAGGGATAATTACTTCTAGGCTTTTGGAGGCCATATAAGTCCCTCAGAATCCCTACATCTTATACCATGTGATCTATGACGTGGTGTGGAGAAATCTCTTCTATCAAAACGAAGGTAAGGAAAAATTTGCCCTCTTCTTTGCTTTTGTTCTGAACGCGAAAAGGCGGAGCTGTGACTCCAGTCATATGAATATAATGTTCTCTCTCTCTCTCAGCTAAAGTGAATAAAAAAACCATGAAATTTGAAATTAATCACTTTATTTGCTTTATTCATTAATTTCTATATATTTCTGATAGTAGAAAAATGCTGATTAACGAGAGAAATGACTAATATTAAGTTTTTCTGTGTTCTTCATGAAATTATATATATTTTATTCCTCATGTAGCACAATGAGCAAAAAAGATGTAGTTGCGTAGTGTACCATTATACATTAAATTTATTTTGAAAACTTATTGACTTATTTTTTTTCAACAAAAAAGAACACCGTGTAATAATATGCATCTTAAATATGCAGTGATGAAAATTATAGCATCTCATAATCATTGCCCTATCACATTTTCGCAACACTCCAGCTTTGATTACAGAAAGTTCAGAACATTCTTTTGAAAATTCCAACTAAAGATTTTTTCTTGAAGAATGGTCGACTTGTGGTGTAAATTATTAATGAGTGAGGAATTCCCCAAACTGTAACTTTAATTCAAGCACAGTAAGTTGGAAAAATCGTCATTAAGATCAGCTTAAAATTTACTGCCCTGACATTTTTATGATAGACGCGAAAAACGCTTTTTCATGATTGCATTAATTTCCCTTTAGGCACCAGAGTACTACGAGGTGGAATTATTTAGCTGTTGCCAACACTGCATACGAAACTTTCTCTAGATCTAATGAAGCGGAAGAAAAAAAAACATCCTCAGAAAGGGGATCCGTTTTTCATTATTGTTATCTTGTCTTTCCAGCAATTTGATACCCTTCATTTTGTATAAAAATTTGAAAAAAATCCCGTAAATTTTCATTCTTTTTTTTTAAACTTCTGATTACGAAACGCAAGTGGTAATTGAAATAACAGAGTTTTCTCTTTTGGGAATTTATTGAAATTTGGATTAACACAAATTAAAAAAACTTTTAACTGATGAACATAGAATTCTCTGTGGATACGCCAGCATGTGGTAAAGAAGGATGTTTTAATTAACATACGAGAAATATATATATTAAATACACGTGCGTTTATTTAAGATGCGAAAAATTTAACTTTACAATTAGTGGCTTGGTCTTAACAATATTAATACAATAGGGAATATTGGAAAAAGGGAAGAATTCATTGAATTTATGATCCTTTTAAGCACAACATCAAAGAGAATTCATACATAAACTACAAGGAACATTTAAATTCTTATTTATAAAAGTAATTTATGGTCTTAGATAAATAAATGTCGTCACTTTAAAAATTCCAAGTTATACTCTTGCTTCAAAAACAAATTACTGCCTTTGGCACTTGGTAAATTGCTAGATAAGATTATTAAATATTAATCTAATGATGAATAAATGTTTTTATAATTTATATATTTAAACTTGATTTGCTTAAATAGTTAGTTTAATACTGTAATAAAAATAATTGACTTTATTTTAATATATACAAAAGAAGTATTTGTAACTTTTCCCTGTTATTGAAAAAAACAATATTTTTCATCAATGCCAATATAAGAAATTAATTCAGTGATTGAACAAAAATACTAGCAAATTCAATGCTTCAGATTTCATATTTGTTTACATTTCTTTTATAATACTTGAGCTGGCACCTACTTCTTCAAACTTCTACACAACGACAAAAAGAGGAAGGACATTGAAACTCAACAGATTTAACGTGCTCAAACCTAGTAAACGGTCGATCTTGAATGGCATCAGGACTCGAATTTACGACCGGACGGAGACAACGTCAACCGCGAGTTCACGACCTTGACAACTAAACTCCAACGGCCACTTATTTTGGTTTTAAAAGAAACCATTTCAAACAGATGACCATCGTGGGAAAATAAGATGTTGAGAACAAGTAATTTAATGTTTTGATGTTTAATCAAAGAATTTCATTTACCATTCAAGAAAATTTAAATAATGCTCTAAATAATATACTTAAGACTATGAAAAATTGTATGCATATTTAGGAAAGACATACAATTAAAATAAGGCGAAAAATGTTTTTTTGAAATTTTAGTTATTTTACTTTATGTAATACCTCTTCTTCACTCGAGAAGCAAAATTAAAAAATAAACTCAAGACTCCCTCTACTGGTCATTTTGATTTCTTCAACGTAATGTTAATCCTTTACAATTTCTACTATCATTCTCAAATTTGTTTACTATTTAATATATTTTATTACAAAATGGTGCTTTCGTAAGGAAAAAAAAATGAAGGCTTTTGGAATTACATTTTTCCTCCGATTTTTAAAAATATTTTTATGTCTATTTTAATGATTCGTTTTTCGGTATTCTGGTATTTTAAAATATTTTCGAAAATTGAGAGAAAATATAATTAGGCAGAAACCTTAATTACTTTACTCTTTCGAATGCACTTTATCGCATTCAGATATATATATATATATATATAAAGTAAAAATTTTAGGATGGTAATAGAAATTCTATATGATTAATATTATGCTTATGAAATCAAAATGACCGGTAGATTAGAGCCTTAAAAACAATCACATTGACTGCTTTAAGGCTCCCGTCTACGGCCGTTTTGATTTCGTGAGCATAATATTAATCCTATAGAATTTCGACTAACTTTCTCAAATTATTACTATTTGATCTATTTCAATGCAATAAAATACATCTGACAAATCAAAAAATTAATGAAGGCTTTTGTGGAATTATTTTTTTCTTCTGGTTTTTCAAATTATTTTAAAAACATTTTTTTAAAGACCAGACCACCCAGAAATGAATCATTAAAATAGGAGTAAGAATATTTTTAAAAGTCGAACGAAAAAAGTAATTTTACGGAAACCTTCATTATTTTTTTGCTCATTTAGATTCACTTTATTGCATTCAAATAGATAAAATTATAAAGCTTTGAGAACATAAAGATAGAAATTACGTAAGATTAATATTACGTTCACGAAATCAAAATGCCTGGTAGAAGGGAACCTTAAGTAATTACTAAGCCATTTTTGTAACAATTTACTTTTAATTTCTGATATTTTGTCTGATGCGTTTCCTGTGTTAAATATTTTACTAACAGAGAATTATCATGCCTCTGAGTAGGAAATGACTGCAGCCATATGGAAATTCAAAAGCCTTGATGTATTCGGGACTGCATAAAAGATGAAATGAAAGTGAGACCATTTCTCCATATTTGATGAATGATGATATCAATCCATTAATAGCGAAACTTTCCCGCAATTCGCAATCATCTCTGGATATTACTCTCCCCTTTTGGCTGTTACGCATATTTAGTGCTGGATTCATCACACCTTCTTTAATGAATCGGACTCTGGAGCATGAAGTTCTGAAAATTGATGTTGGAAAATCATAATCTCCCGGTCAAGAATTTCTCATTCAATGAATGACATTCGATTCCAGTATAATGGATGAGATTTGGACAATTTGACATTGTGATTTGGGAATATATTTCTGATATTTAATATTGAATGCAAATTTTAAAATTGATGAAACTCAAATATGCTTAAAAAACTTACAATGTATAATATAATAGTTTTCTAAATGTTATAGTTTGAATTCAATTAATTTTCTTAGTTTTTCTCTGATACCTCTAAGCTGAAAAAAGATTTCAAAGATTTCCTTAATTTTCCTTATTTATAAGAAAAATAAAGGCTACAAAAAGCATGCGAATTGGTTTGACAGGTTTCAAGTATATTTCCGGCTTAAAAAGTGTCACTAAATCTGCAAAATTCAAGAATATATTCTTTCACAAATCATATTGAAAAGATTTCTGCGATTCTTAGAAAATAAAATTTATTTGGTATTGGAATCGGATAATATATATTAAGATATCTGAAACAAAATCAATTTTTTTTCCTTAAAGAATAAAATCAATATACTAAAGCTTTTGATATAAAATTCAAGATTCCAGAATTATATGAAATATAATTGCTATAATTTCCTCATTGCTTAATTGTATAAAAATCTTTTTATTACCTAAATATGTTACGATTTTCTTGAAATCTGATTTATTTACAGTTTTTAATAATTATTACGTCTGTATATACAGATGGAGGACAAAATAATATGAACACCTGTGAAAAAGTATGACGTATTTTGCACCTGCAGTACAGCCGCTCCACCTGCAACAGAAGTCTTCCACCTAGTGAGCGTGAAGAGGAAGGTATCAGTCTCTCAACAACAGTCACTTGCTTTGCATGCGTCTATCGAACTGTCTGTGATAAGTTGAAATGTCAGACATGTAAGAGTTCCAAAGAGGAATGATTGTTGGAGCGCTTTTAAGTGGAGCATCAGTTACGGAAGCAGCAAACCTTTTGGGGTTTGCAAGGAGTACGGTACCAGCCGTTATGACAGCGTACACGAAAGATGGTAAGACGACATGTTCAAAGCACAACAGTGGACGAAAATCAAATCTTGCTGATATGGATAGACGGGTCTTAAAGCGCATAGTATCCCTAAAGCACAAGCAATCGTTATCAGAGATAACATTCGAAATAAACAGTCATCTCCAGGACCCCGTTTCAACAAAAACTGTCAAAAGGGAACTTCATGCTGAGAACATTTATGGCATTTTGGCAATTCGTAAGCCCTTGGTGACAGCAAATAATGCTTTTTTGCCCCTTTATCCTTATCACCCTTTCATAAGTCTTTCTTCTTCTATCAGTATTTTCTCCTTTTGTCTCTGTCTTTCTTCCTGTTCTCTCTGTAATTTTTCTTCCCTGAGTTTTCCTACCTTTTGCCTCTGTCTTTCCTCTTCTTGTCTGACACCCACTATCGTTTCCAGTAAGGTTCTGGCATCTTCCTCATTGTAATGCTTGTTATTCTGTATTAAGTTGATCAAATCGATTACCTTGAGATTGCGGCTTGGATCCTCTCCTAACTTCGATGCCAGAGATTGTAGGTGTACCTTTCATTTTTTTTTATCAAAAATGCCATGTCTATTTTTATGTTCAATAGAGAAAACGAACAAGTCTAAATATAATGAGACTAACCTTTAAATCTAGAATAAAAAATACTTTAATTATTCCGGTTAATTTTACCAAAAGTTCCACAAAGTAATATCTAATTTAATACATTCAGAAATTAAACGAATAAATAATATGTAAGGAATACAGGTTAGCAGACGATTTCATTTCTTATTAGAACAAATAAAGTTAAACGAATTAATAATACTATAAGGAATATAGAATAGAAGACGATTTTATTTCTTATCACTGCATCGAAATTGAGCAATAACGTATTCTTTATTATTTATTTTATATAGGATTCCATATATATATATATATATATATATATATATATATATATATATATAGAGAGAGAGAGAGAGAGAGAGAGATGGTTACCAAAATGATAAAAACACTTGTGAATAAAAGTGACATTATTGAAAGCGCTTAGTAAGCATTAAAATACAATAATAACTATCATTTTTCATAAATATAAATGTATATATTGTGGTAGTATGTGGTAGATTTATTGAAGTTCTGTAAGCTTTGGAATTTTTTCAAAACCCTATAATGTCGGTCGTCTCAGATATTCACAGAAGCCAAATTGCACGAATCCGGCTAATTGGTGCAAGTGTGACCGAAACATCCTAACTTTTGGCGTTTCTAGAGATACGGTGTCTAAAGTCATGACAGCATACACACAGCGTGGCAAGACAACCCCGGCAAAGCAAAAGAGTGGACAGAAAGAGAAGCTTAGTGAAAGAGACCGACTGGTATTGAAGCGGAATGTTTTGTCTAAAAAGCGAACAACTGCAGCAAAAGTGACCACTGAGTTCTTTCAGCATCAAGGTTCTTCAGTGTCAATGATTACAGTTAGAAGACACCTTCCTAAGCAGAACATTTAATATGTCTGAGCAGCAATTCCCAAGCCACTTGTCACACATGCTAATGCCAAACGTCGCCTACAGTGATGTCACACTCCCAAATGTAATCGATATATAAGTGGAAGAAAGTAATATGGTCTGAGGAATAGTTTTTCACACTTTTCCCTTCAACAGGACTGATGCACGTTTGGAAGACACCTGCACAAACGTATGATTGTGATTGTCTTCTTCCAACTGTTAAGCATGGAGGTGGATCTGTCAAGATACGGGCAGCTGTGTCGTGGTCATCTACTGGAAAAATCGTAATCGTGAAAGAAAAGATCACTGCGCAGAAAAACAGAGAGATTTTAGCTGACCAGGTCCATCCTATGATGCAAACTTCTTTTCGAGCAGGGAATGGAATTTTCCAGGATGATAATGCACCTATCCATGCAGCGGGACCTGTCCAATTCTTAGTTTGATGAACACGAGGATGAATATATATATATTATATAGAATAAAATTTTATAGAATGTTATTTATTTTATAGAGTATTCCAAAATAATTTTTAAAAAAAGGAACTTTGTTTCCAAGCAGTTTTTCTGAAAGGAAATAAGTTTTTCCCTTTTTCAATTAAAACAAAAAACAAAAATTCAAAAATTAAATTAGAAGGCTAACTGAACCTAACAAGTATACACTTTCAGCTTAATAACCTCACGACACTGGCGTACCGAATAAAATTTTAATTTAAGTGTAATGTGATAAATTTGTACAGATATACAATAGAAATTGGTGTTTCATTATCACACACACGAAAAGAAATTACAATATACTCTTAGTTTAATAACATCCCGCACTGGCGTAGCAAATAAAGTCTTAATTTAAATTTAATATGATAAATTTGTACATGATATACAATGGAAACTGGAGTTTGACTACCATACGCACACGAAACAATTACAAGAATATACTAGAGAGGGCATTTACAGTAATAAAATAACTTTTACTTTAACAACATCATTGATCTGATTCGGCACCAATTCGATTCTGACGACTGCGCTAGTAAAAATGTGTTCGTTCAGCTGATGGCAAGTTCTGGGCAAAAGGATGGCTACGTTCCCAAAAAAAAAAACTATTCATTTTAAATGAAATAATAAACACAATGAGTAAATCATTTTAAAGAGGCTGTGGAAGCCAAATCCAATTCAAACAAAACTAATTTCGTCTTATATTGGCCAGAACCTATTTCTTCAGCTCAGTTCTTTCGTTTTTGTACTCGATTTTTCCTGGCTCGTCTTTCTCCAAACGATTTCAGCACTTAAATTGAAGTTTTATTTGGCTGTCGCCTCGGCAGGACAATGGTTAGCAATCTTTAGATTTTTTTTTCTTTTCCACGGATCCTTACTTATATATATATATATATATATATATATATATATATATATGTGTGTGTGTGTGTGTGTGTGTGTATGTGTGTGTGTGTGTGTATATGTCAAAAACAATCAATTTTAAATACTCATTCAAGTTTAAAATGCGAGGTTCTATTGGAAAGTTCACTGACTTGATGGAAAAGCTACTTTTGTTTGAACTTACTTAATTTTGGCTATTGCCTCCTTTAAAATGGTTACATTGCAAAAGTATACATTGCTTCCAATCCTTTTTTCCCCTCGAAAGTTGTCCTGAAATCATTCTCTTGAAAGCTGTTGAGTGGGTTCTCTTTAAATTGTGTACTACCTTCTCACAATTCCTTGAGGCGGATCTCCTTTCCCCATCTCACCTTGCCATGCAGCGTTGGAACAAATTGCAAGTATTCTGCGTACGCACCTGCGGTATTACTATTTATACCCGTACAACTTTGGGAAAAAAAAGAAAAGAAGTTTTTGCTTTTATCCCAATGCTGTCCTGGTGATTCTCTATTATCCTCTTACTCTCCTGAACCTGTCTGTATCCCTTTCTTTTCATGGTCGACCCAAACGTACTAAGTTCATCATTAATCATTTGTAACCCACTGATTTGTGTCAGTAAAGTGTGGTATATGCTTATGCAACGAATTAACCTCTTACTGTCAAGGACCACAAGTGATTCTTTTTCAATGTCGGGTACAGTTGCGAAACATCATCCTTTCGAATTAATTCTCAATTTTGGGAATAATACAACATCAGAAGGAACTAATTCCTGTGAATAAGATTAGTGGATAACGACATATATGTTTTTATGAGCTAAAAACTATGTTGTCTTTACGGAGGTGGGGGCTGGTTCATTATCGTGATAAAGAAGTAAGTCCCCATCTTGTCAAAATTCAGGTCATTTTCGTCGCATATCTTCTTTCAAAAGTCTCAAAACATCACAGTAAAAGTCAGAACTAACTGTAAAATTACTCTTAGAAGGGACAAATTTTCATTGAACAATCCCCTTGATGACAAAAAACACAATGAACATGCTTTTTGTTCCTCTCCGAACTTGTAGCACTTTCTTTGGTCTTGGAGAGTTTAGACTCTTCCACTGTAAGGATTTTTCTTTCATTTCTGGGTCATAGCCATAAACCCACTTTTCATCACCAATTATAACGTTAGAAAAGAAATTAACGTGTTCATTCACTCTCTTGTGTGTGTGTTACCAGTTTCTTTTTTTTTTCCAAAACAAACTCTCGTGACCTTTTCCTTTTGTTTGTTTGTCAGGAATGTGAATAATAGAGTCAACTAAAAATTTACAGACGCCTTTTTTCGCTAAAAGAAATCACTCAAATGAACTACAAGACCTCTAGATGAATAATATTCAATATACAATAAAATTATTTGTTCTTTAAAAAATTTGAATTGCAAGTTGATCCTTTCGTTGATAACACAGTAAAAGAATTTTCAAAATTCGAATTAAACCAGACTAAATTCCAATAGATGTAACACATGTTGCTACTCAGACATAAGTAAAACAATACATAAGAAACCTAAAATTGGCTGATGTTATATTTAAGTTTGAATATTGATACTTAAATCCTTTCATGAGACATAAGGAGTCTTGAAACAAACTTTGCAGCAATGCGCATCATGTTCCGATTTTTCGTCAAAACTCCGTAACTGATTCCAATATAGTCAGTAAAATCTTGGATTCTTAGGTGATGCTCTTCTCGAATGAATTTTCCAATTTCGTCCACATTTTGATCTGTTTTGCTAATGCTTGGTCATCCTGACGCTTGTCATCTTCAAATAAATAGCGATCTTTAAATGCGAGTGCTGTTCAAGAATCGATGCCCTATTTAGAGCTTCCTCGCCAAAATCCGTACGAAGCATTTCAAGTACAAGTACTTCGGTTACAGATTTACTGAATTTCACATCAAAATTCGATGTATCCACACTGTTTGATTTTGCTACCCATTGCTAAGCCACCAACAGTCCAAATCAGGAAGTCGGAAAAAATTCGTAGAAAAAATTGAGTACTCCCTCTTAAAAGCTAAGTAATGAAATTAGTAGAAGAGGGCTGCAGGAATTTGATCTTCACCGACTTTCGCCTCCACTTTCACAAAGATGGTCGCAGTAAAAGCAGTCCGGGAACATTTCGATAGCACTTCATATTGATAAGAAAAATAAAAGGCACATTACAAAATGCATTAGACTAAAAGATACCAAAATGAAGAACCAATAACCCTTTACGAGTAACTAACAAAATGTTTACGCCAAAGTTCCAAAATGCAAAACTAGAAAACTGAAATACACCATATAAAAATGCGAGTTTGTTACCACTATTTTTTGTAATGGATCAGGGTAACAGTTTTGTTTCCTTGAGATACCAATATCTGATATTCAGGAGGGAAAAAAAAGATCTTAACTGAGAAATTGTTCTCCACACACACAGAACAGATACTAAATTTCAATATATATATATATATATATATATATAATTAGATGTAGGTAGGTGAGCGTGTTTCATAAGATATGAATCTTAAGTGTAATGCAATTATTCATTCAATTTCCTAACAAGCAACTTTTTGAATTATTAATATAATTAGCCAGAATTTACCTCAAAGTAATCACATATTTGTTTTTAATAGAAAAATTAAAATAATAGGTCTTCATACATAAATTTAATGAATTTATTTCTAGATTTTATCTTAACATTAGATTTATTATTATATCTTGTTCATCTTCCAAGGTGCTTTTGATGTGTTTTACATAAAATTAATAATATTAAAAGTAAAATAAAAACAATTAATCATTATTGATATAAAATATATTCAGTATTTTCACTCGAATACTTTTTGTCTCAGTTCTTCTAAGTATTCCAAATTTGTACTTGTCTGGACATAAAACTAAGAGCATTATAATCTCCGAATGGTGCTAGAGTTGGAAGGGGAAAAACATTTCGAAATTAGAGCAAAAACTTCTTTTTCTACTTCGTGTTAATTAGAGAACACTTTCTTAGACCTTTCGTCGAAAGCAATTAAAGGTGACAGTTTCTAAGAAAAAATTGTTTTCCAGAAAAATATCTGAAATCCGGAGCAACAAGAACAACGCGCTCATTCTTAGAATTTCAGATTTAGCGTCTCTGAGTTAAGAATTCCTGAATTGATAGTGGCTCAATAAGGGTAACAATGAATACAGTTAAAATATTTTATTATAATCCTTGATGCTAGGCTAGATTAAAACTATTAGAAATAGAAAAAAAAGGCATAATAAGTAAACTTTCATCACTAGAAGTATACTGGTAATACTTTATTGTATTATTTACACATTAACATGCTAATTATAACTAGTAAAAGCCACAACGATGTCTTAAATCATTGACAGTATTAAACAGTTTTATTTCCAATTTGTTTAATTTTAAAGGGATTTCAATTTTCAGTTTTCTTTGTTGTCTTTTCGTGCCTATTTATTTAATTTCTATTATGATTATTTTTTTGTAATTTATATATTTTATTACTTTAGATTATAGCCTTTAGTTTTTAATAATCTATAACTGTAATTTTAAATAATTTTTAATTTGGTTACAGTGTCTTAGTTTTATTTCTTCTACTTTTATATTATAATCACTTAATATTAAAGTTAGAATTCTGAAGGAGTTTTGTTTAGTTTAATATCTTTTTGTCTATTTGAAATTTGTTTATCGATATATTTTCATACAAGATTATAGCTGCTTTAGCGCTGTAATCTTGTTTGGTAAAAATAGGTCTAGCGACAAGACATCTTCTAGCATCAACTGCTTAAAGATTTATAGATTTCATAAATGTTAGTATATAGTCTATATTTTATTTGATTTTCAATTTTTTTTATTTGTTTTCTTATTATTTTTTTTTAAATGAATCCAAATATTTCATTTATTTTTTATATAATATTATATGTTTTGGTATTTACTATTTATCATTTTAAGTTTTTTATTAATTGATTATAATTTAAATTGTATCGTTTTCTTTTTTAGTTTTTAAAATTTTTGTCCATTTTCTTTATTTGTGATTTAGTTTTATCTATTTTGGTAATGTTTCTTTTCTATACATGACAGTTAGTTTAACATAATTTGTTTAAACAATTTTTCTAATTTTTTTGATTTTCTTAGCCATATTTATAATTTTTTTTTTTGTATAATGTTTCTAATTATTATATAATATATTCTTTTTATATCACAAAAATAAAAAAAAAATTAAACAAAACTTGTTTGGTTTGTTATATTTTTATTTATTAAGAAATATATGTTTCAATTTTGATTTAGTGACTGGCAACTAGATTATATTTTTGAAAAATTTGCTGGGCGTTACACTATTAAGATGTGTGAAAAATTGTGAATTAATTACCATTTTTTTCTTTAAATTTAGTAGTAATTTCCAGTTTTATATCTCTTTTTAGTATATGTTTTGGAAGTTATTTCATGATCTACTGTGGTATTAGAATTTTAAGGTAACGTTGGATATTATATTGTTTTTCAATTCAAAAATTAAGATTTTTTGAGTTGTTAAGATATTTTGGATATTTTTTTTGTTTGTATTTTTAAAGATTTTGAAAGTTTGATGAAATAATAGAGATATTTGTACATAACTAATAGTTATAACATTTTCAGACTTTCTAAAGACTTTTATGTAATCTGGATCTTTATTTTCATTGATTATTTAAAAACAAAGCAGCCATGAATCATATATATATATATATATATATATATATATATATATATATATATATATATATATGATATGTGTGTAAATGATGGGCTTAGGAGTTTTTAGAAAATATTTAATTTACAAAGAGTTAATGTTTGAAATAATTTCAAACTTTGAGTCATAAATTAGATAGAAGCAATGGAAAAGTATTATATGGCAAATGTTGTGTTGGAATTTCTTGCAACAATGATTTATGTCATAAGTTAGCTAAAGTATGTTTAGTCTCGAAAATTGAGTTATTTCAGCAAACTAAAGTAATTTGTAAGACAAGAGTTTTCTGGAGTAGTAAATATGCTAGTAAATTTGATAATACTAATATTGGTTTAGATGTATATAATAGATTTTATTAAAATAATAACACCAAGAGATCACAAGTATTAGATAATAGTAATAATTTTAAATATTACATTAAATTAATTTATATGTAACCGTAATAGATGTATAATTTATAAAATGATGAATAATTAACAAGTTAATACTAAATCCAAATTTATTTTCTGCGAAACCTGTACTTGAGTTTCTTACTAAAATGTAAAATAATATGTAACTGTTTGAGAGCTCAACCTTATAATTAGATCCATATATGTATTAATCAACATATACATAATACTAACAATTTTAATGATGTCTAAAACTGTAATGAACCTGAAATTAGATATTTTTTCCTCATATTTGAAAGGGTTAAATTATATAGCATTAAGATAGTGCCTAACACTTAAAGAATGAAAATTATATGAAAATTATTTTATTCCAAATTTTAATACCATATATCAATACTGTCTTGTGTTTTACTGTTTAATAAGAAACACTTCCCATTTGTAAGCAAACTGACAATAAAGAATATTTTTACAGGAAGAATAGTTTTAATATGCGGAATAATACACATAATTTCATTAATAAAAGAAAAACTAAAGGAAGAAGTAGTAAAAGAAAATGTATGAACATGAATATTGGTAAGCAAAAAGCATATGTTTTATATAATATGTATGAAAAATATTTTTTAAAATTTCTAAGATACTTTTGAATTATATTTTCAGCCAAAATAAATTTTTCCGTCATTTTGGGAACTTAATTAACATTTATTGGTACATTTTTATTGGTATTCCGTTATGATAAATGTATTAGTTTCTACTGCCAATATAGCTCCCATAACTACGTATATTTTTAAGTAAATTTTAAAATCATTACATTTACTGAAAAGTGAGGTTAACATTAAACATATATTTCTAAGATGCCTAACAACTCAAAATTTAAGCAAAAAAAATCTACAAAAATCACTAAGCCTAAAATTAATATCCATGAAATAAAATTGTTGAGTTATTAATAGGAAAATTCTAAAATATCAGGGTGTATGTTCCAGAATTATGAATTTCAACGAAACAGTATTAATATTAGGAAAAATTAATAATTTTCTGAAGCAACTAAGGAGTCGTAAAGTACATGCCCTTTAAAGAATAAATATTTCACTTAAAGGTATTGGTAACATTTTGTATATTCCTACGAACTAAAAGAAGAGATATCTTTCATTCGAAATATTTTTGAAATAGAAAATTGAGGGTAAAAGTCTATTTACTAAAGGTAAATTCCAGCTGACTAAAAGAGCTCGATTACAGTGAATCACCAAACGCAGAATTTTGACACACAATGAAAATATATTGCTATCTCCCGAGCTTAAAGCTCGCCTGTAGAAGGCATTTTTCGTAAAGGGGTGAGTATGGGAGTATACGATCCCCTCAGAACAGATTAATCCCGTAAGAGAGTTGATACTCGAGAAAGATGTGAAACGCGAGGTTATTGAGGGCTAACTGTAAACTTCACTGATCACCAAGGAAAAGCGAAAGGAACTGTTATTAAATGTATTGCGGAGTGATGGAGTGCTAACTGTGAATTGTACTGATCACCAAGGTAACGCAACATGAAATAAGTTAATTTAGTTCTTGTGAAAGTAGTTAATTTAGTTTTTGTGTGATGGGAAAAGAAGAAAATGTATAATAATAATAATAATGATTATACATATATACAGAAGTCCAAATGTGTGCATAATTCGTAACATGCTAAAAATTGTGAATAAGTGTAAGTAAATTGGTTCGGAATAACTTGTAGATAATAATCTATTGAAGGTGAAACTTTCTCTCTATGCAAAACATTTCAATCGATGTGCACAAAACACCTGATCACATCGAAACGCGGATAAACCTGCTCATTCGGCATACGTAGTTCAGGTTTTATGTAATTCATGAGAGAAGAACGTTGTTCACGATTAAATTGAACAAACAGTGGCAGAAAGACGAGAACTGGACTATTTGCAAAAGGAAGAATCGTTGAAATGCTCGAATCCGGACAATCACAAACCGAAATGTCTAAAATTCTGAAAGAGCCTCGGTGAGTGATATCAAATTTGTAGAAGAGGTTTCAAAGTGCATATGTTAACACCAGTACCAGATCGTCCAAGAACACAATCGTCCAAGACCGATATCTGGTAATACCTGCGCGATGTCAGAGAGGTAGATGTGCACTAGAACTAGATTCGTATTTACAACCACCAGGAATACTGGTTTGCAGAAAAACTGTTTGCAGGAGACTCAATTCTGGTGGTTTCTATGTCACGCGACCAACACTTCACATTCTTTTCACATCTACAAATAAACTGGAATTTGGAACATCAGCACTTTAGAATGGAACAGTGGAAGATGTTGTGTTCAATGACGAGTCCTCGATTTAGTCTTATTATTGATTCTGATAAGCTAACGATATGGTGAGAACATAGAATTGTATTTCACATATGAAATATCAGGAAAATACATTTTTTTCCTTCAAGAAAATTCATGGTGTGTACAGAAACAGACTTCCATATTTTAGAAATGGGTATTTGGGATTGCTAAGCGATAGATACATGTTCTGGAACCTTAAGTTCACCTGCATCGAGGTGCTGTCTACCTTGACTTCATATTTATGGATGATAACGCGCCTTGTCACCATGCGAACCTTATCGACGGCATTTTTGAAACGGAAAACATCCAACGCATGCCGTGGCCAACTCAAATATCTGAATCCTATAGAGCATGTGTCGGGTATGCTCCAGAGACAATTGGCATCCATTCCGCTCCCACCAAGCTGAAAAGAGTTCTTCGTGACGTTTGGAATTCTTTCAGCCCGCAACTTATCCACAATGTCATAACAAGTATGGTAAATTGTTCTGCAGTGTTGCTGGACATCAGAAGGGACTACACATCTTGTGAAACTGCAGCATGACCTTTTATTTCCCTTGTTTTTCATTACAGTTGGAACTGGTGTGTAATGCCTACTTTGCGTACAATTTCTATGGATAAAGAAAAAGATTATTATTTATAAATCAAAGAAACTAAACATTAGTAGCATAATTCATTCAAAATCATAATTAATCAGTATTGATTTTAAATAGTATATTAGGGAAGTAACATACTCTTTAAATCTGAAATTATAATTAAAAATATCCATAAATTATATTTATTTATCTTATTAAAATGCTTCTGAAAAATGTATAGAATAATTTATAATTACTTCAGACAAGCAGAAGTTAAAATAAAATGAAACTGACACTCATTACATAAAAATTTCTGCACCAAGAAATAGGAGTGGAATTGTTACGAAACTTGGCATTTAGATTCGTATGAGGTAAATAAGTAAATAATCAGAAATCAAGACGTATTGCGCATTGAGTAATGCCACCAGAGTTGCGTTGAGCTTCATTCTCTTTAGATTATAAAACCAGCAAGCAGAGATCATTTGCGTGTATTTAATTTATTACAGAATGACACTTTTCAACTGAAAATGCCCTTACGCCACTTTCGGAGACAATATAAGCAGCTGTCAGAGTTCGATAGGATAATAATCATAGAGATGATGGAAACCGGATGGTCTGCCCGGTGAGTAGCTCGCCACCTCGGCCGTTCTGACTTTACCCTGATGAGGTGACTATAGAGAAGTCTGTGAATAGACTACCAGGCTCAGAATGCCCTTGACAGACTAACAGTCGAGAAGACCATCACATCATACGACACGTACGCATAGCTCCAACTGCCTCATTGTCCACCCTCCACACACAGGCAAAGTCTACACTACGGACCTCTGTGTCAGTGTCAGTCCGTACCATCACAAGGCACCTAGCTGAAGGACAGTTGCTATCTCAGCGCTCATTACGTGTACTTCCATTGACACCACTCACCGTCACCTCCCTGTGGAGTAATATAGGACTGGAATTGGACTGCTACCGAATGGAATCAGGTCATCTTTAGCGATGGATCCAGATTCAATTTGGACAGTCATAACAATCGTGTACGTGTGTGGAGACCCTGTGGTGATTGGCTCAATCCCGCGTTCGCTGTACAGCGCCACACAGCTCCCATTATTTATATGATGGATCGCCACTGGACCGCCTCCGCTACATTTCCACCCTTCCATGTCCTGCTCGATCTCCAAACTTGTCACCGATCGAGCATATCTCGAACCATTTCAGACGGAAAGCTGGACAGCTCACGAATTCGGTCAAATTAAAGATACGCTTACAGCAACAGTGTGACAAGATGTCGCAGGACATCATACGTGACTCAATGACCGACCGTATCACATCATGCATTTATGCTAGAGGTGGCCCAATAGGGTACTAAGGTTTCCATTCATTTGTAATTTTTCCTACAGTAAATTATCATTTTGCTTTGATTTTATAATCACTTACTTACATCAACGCTGTATTATACTTACGTATATAAAATTTCGTTTTACTCTCACAACTCTTTTTTGGTGCGCAAATTTTTATGGCGGCAATGAGTGTATTTTTATTTATACTTATACCTAATTCACCCAAAAATATACTTAAGCCTATTAAAAGAATTTGTGCTGTAAATATATTCATTTTCTTCTTAAAAATTTCGATTAAATTGCAGATAAAAGATTTCAATCTACAAGAAACAAGATTCTGTAACAAATAGAATAAAACGATTGTTAAGGTAATTAATTAGCTGAAAAAGGACGGGAAATATTCAATATAGAATCATTTCATATTTTTTGTATAAGAAAGTAGGCAAGTGAATTAAAATTATTGGATACTAGTTTTGTATGTGTATGTGAATTCTTTAATTGTATTTATTACATTCAGAGAATATGTTATATTTTGAAATATAATATAATATATTTTGAATAAGTAAATAAAGATTACATAATTAAAATAGCGAGGTTTAAATTACATCTTCCATATTAATACTAATATTATCATATATTTAATGTAAATTAGAAAATATGCTCAGAGGTTACACATATGTATATATTAAGCGAGAGAATTTTCTGTTTCTTTCATGTAAGTTTAAC
Organism: Nephila pilipes; assembly: GCA_019974015.1. Classification (NCBI taxonomy): domain Eukaryota; kingdom Metazoa; phylum Arthropoda; class Arachnida; order Araneae; family Nephilidae; genus Nephila; species Nephila pilipes. The sequence goes on from BMAW01087077.1 coordinate 542,621, forward strand.
TATAGAAGCCTTTTGAAAATTAACAAATACTAAATCGTATAGAGCTTCTTATAAATCTTCTGTTAAATAATGGCTAAGTAAAAGTTCTTTTGAAGAATACGTCTGCTCCAGGAATTTGCCTTCAAGATTATTCACAGATTCTAGATTACGGAAATGAACATTTTGGAAGACGTTTGAGGTTGAAATGTGCAGCGAAATGGAGAGAGTCTTATATATGAGACTTTAATTAAACCGCTGGTCATATTGTTCCTCGTGACGAGAAAAATCATTCTAACTATACAAAACTAATGCCAAATATATTCTGAATGTTAATTTCAAAGTTTTGGTGAGTAATTTCTAAATTCTTCGAAGCACATTGGTACTGACTTGTTTGGTTTTCTCTACACTCTGCCTATGAAGAGGCATATTGATTAATTTTGATGTCAGTATTATACTCGTAGATATAAATTTTCTCCTGATGCAACATAAAGTTTGGATCATGTTGTTCTTTTACAAATTGATTTTCTTGTAATAAAAGATACCATATTAAAATTACTAGTCCATAGTTTCGAAAAAATATTTAATCGAGTTACTGAAACTATTCTAAGAGTTATATCTGTGTTCAGAATGAGATTCACTATAGATTCTGGTGTACAAATTTTAAAACATGGTTCTACTATTTCTTATGAAACTGTACTCATCCGTTGTATGAAATTCAATACAAGACAATAAAATTATTTTGATTTTTTTTCTGTCTAATGAGCGAGCCGAGTATACTCTATTGGATATACATTTTATTTTAGATTTTTAACTGTGACTTACTATTACTCTGCTTGTTTGTTTTATTTTAAATATGATTTCTTTAAAGTTGCTTAACGTTCCATTCTTTACGCACCATTTAACTTTGATGACAAGAGTGAAGCTACAGCTGATACCCCATTTTTTTAACTATCACACAACATGAGGACCTTAAAAGTACTATAACTCCAATAACTCCACAATAAGACAAGGGGCAAGACAGGGTTTTCTTAAAAAAATTAGTCATTGTGATTTATTTTATTTTGTTCTATTGATTATGCTTGTTGCAGAAGGGTTCAAGTTTATTTTCTAAAGAATTTCAGCTAAATAGATAAAGAATTGAATTATATCTTCTCCTTTTCATACATATAAGAATATTTTCAGAAACAATCAGTAATATTTATCATGAAGAAAGAAAGAACGCATTTTAAATACTAAGTGTTGCTAGAGCATGGTTATTGGAACTCTAATGGAAACACAATCAGACACTTACAAAATTTTTATATTTTTTGGTGGGAAAAAATTATTTGACTTGTATATCCAAAGTCACAATGTTGTTGACATTAACCACTCGCCCAATTTTTTTTAGTTTAATTGAACTTATGTATTTCGAGGAAGAATAAACAATCACTAGGGAAGAATTTCTTTCGTGATCCCTTTTCTAATCAATCACGATACTTTTACTACAGAACAGTCCATTAGAGAAATTCAACGAGCTGCTGTTGCCGTTACTTTGGATGACCCGGAACATATGCATCCTTTAAACAAGAATCAACTCGGTCTTTTTCAATTTTCCTTTTTGAATACTCTTTGCTATAAAATGTTTTTAAATTGCCGAATACTTCTTTTGTGAATAAAATTACCTGATACATTCCCCAAATAGCACATTTTAGACCTGATGGTAAAATGCATAAAACCATATCAGAATGTTGCCGATTTAAGCCGACAGTTGGACACAACTATGCAAGAAATCCGAATCGGCAGAACCAAGAATCAGGAGTCGTTTTAGTCCACGAAGTAGGGATATTAAATAACAACACTGAAGTTGATGCAGAAGAAGCACGCATGCACCAAACACCAACTACCGACAGCTGTTCAACATGAAGACTTCTCTTTCGAATGCAGTGTCTCTCTTTCTGTAGACAAATCCGTAGAGCCGTAGCCTTCGTTCGCATTAGAGCTTTCTTTGTTTCGCCAGGAAAATGACAAGTGAGCAAAGAAGTGTGAAATTTCACATGAAACTTGGAAAACCGGTTACTGAAACTTATAATTTATTGAAAGAATTGTATGACAATTAAAGTTTATCGCGTGCACAGGCTTTTGAGTGGTTAAGTATTTTCAAGATGGCAGAGAATACGTTGAAAATTATTCACGCTCGGGTCACCCATCCACGTCAAAAGCGGATGAAATCTTAAAAAAAAAAAATCTGTAATCTCGTTCGATCTGACCATTGGTTAAGTAATCATGCGATTGCTGAGAATGTAGGAATTAGCAAATAAAAGGTACGGTAATTTTTACGTAACAATATTAACATGCAAAAAATGTGTGCCAAATTGGTACCTAAAATTCTCACATTTGAACAATAAGAAGCTCGAAAAAATGTTTGTACTGACACTTTGAATGCCATTGAAAATGACCCAAACTTATTGGAAAATGAAAATAACGTGTGACAAATCGCAGTTTTTTTTACTTGTGATCCGGAAATGAAGTAATAATCCATGCACTGGAAGAGTCTATCTTCACCGAGAGGCCAAAACACTCGAATGAGCAAATCAAAATTCGAAGCAATAATGATTGGTTTTTTTTTCGATATTCATGGGATTGTGTACTTTCACTGTATTCCTGAAGGTCAAACTATTAATCAGCAATGCTATCTTCATGTTCTTTCTGAACTCCGTAAAAGAAAAAAGGGGGGAAATCGACCTGAATTGTGGATGGACAAGTCATTCCGCATTGACTGTTAAGAAGTTGACCAAATACAGCAACCCAGTGTTAGACCATCCTCGTTATTCTCCAGATCTTGCGTCATGCGATTTTTATCTGTTCTTAAAGTGAAATATACATTAAAAGGAACAAGATTTGAGTTCGTTAAAGCTGTGAAAGTAAAAGAGGCACGCGTTTTGATGAAGCTAACAGAAGAAAACTTCCAGCTCTGTTTCGAACAATGGAAGATTCATGTTGAACGTTATAGGGATAGAAGAGTGGTATATTTAAAGGTGATAATAAGTAAATATGTATGAATCCAAAATAAAATGTTTTTCTACAGTGACAGTCTTGTTCTTTAATAGTCACGCCGAGTGACTGGTTGCATCTTTAAGACATAATGACCACACCTTATTGAATTAATCATATTATAAATAGCGAGTTCTTGAATAAAATTATCCATTTAATTATTTTGAAGTGCATGCTCTTTATATTAACCCATTAGTAAAGCAATACGACAATTACCTCTTGATGCGTCGATTTTTATGTCCTATAATGCACTTTAAACCAAATATAATTGTTCCTCGCGACTGTTTTCTACCTTTTTTGTGATATATATACTCTTCTTGGCTATTTTAAAATCATTATCACAGAATACAGTTATAATTAGTTTTCTAAGAATTCTTATACCGGTACTGAATACTGTGTGTGTGATTCGCTTTTATTTAAACACTCTGATTTCTTCATTACTTTTTTTTACAGTTCTTAAACGAATCTCACTTCGATTAACGGATTGAAATACTTATTAACAAATTTCTTAAACTTTAAGACCCAAAATATGCATTTAAAAAACATCCATTGTTGAAATTTAGTAGGAAATCTTCTTAAGAATAAATGGAAACTATGAGTTGAATTTTTTCACGCGTAAATTTTAACGCGTTGAATTTTTTCACGAAAATTTTTTATGCTGAAATAGGTACATCAGATCTCACTGATTTGTGTTTATCCCCCATGTATACAGAGTCCTTTTAAAAACTTATTTCTATCTAAAAGTTTTGATTCTGAATTTCACCAGTTATAATTAATATGTTTAATCATCGGGTGTGTGTCAAATATTAGTAATTCTGTTCTGTTTTGAAAGAAAGAAATTTCATATTCTATGTTACTAAGAACGCGTAATAAATAAGAGAATATTGGAAGTATAGAATTAGAGCAGCATCAATTCTTAAAAAAAATTGAGAAACATCTTACAAAAATAAATAAATAAAAGCATTCAATATAATATTTATAAATAATGCTTTTCACTTTGTATCTACTTAAAACCTTTTATTGCACTTGTCATTAGCTAGGTAACATATATATTTTTGAGTGTAAATAACGAATTTAAATAAATTTGTCTATAGTGCGATACACATCCATTATGAGAAATTGTAGTTAGATTCCCACAAAAACATATATAATAAGCTTAAAATCGCAATCAATTTTTACCCAAAGATTGGTTAATTCTAATCTGCCTGAGGAAGTAACTTCCTAATTGGAAAAAATTAAAAAATGTCTATTTTTACTTAGATCGATAAGTAAGAATGTATATATATACTCTCTCACTATATATGTGTGTGTGTGTATAATATCTTGGATAAAGCTATGTTGTTGTCACTGAAATAAAACAAATCAGGGGCAGTAGCTTATGTTTAACAAGTCCAAGTAGTTTATTCAGTAATGCTGATAATAATTTGAGTTATATTTGAAGCACATTATTTTTTGTAATATTGTCCATCTATGACGAAAGAATCGCCCTTAGTGGTATAGGTCACACCGCGAGAGGAAAGACGAGAAAGAAAACATTAAATTATGCCGAAAGCTTACATAAGAGACATGGAAACAGGAAAATCCTCAAAAAATTTGTTTAGTTGGCAAAAAGAAAGCCTTTGAATTAGTCATCAGCCACGCTGCGTAGAAAAATTCCAATGTTTTTAAAGCACATATTGTCATTGTATATATATATATATATGAGCACACAGGTGCCGATCAATAAGTCGACGCGGGTCACGTTTTATTGCGATTTCCTCCTCAAACGCACCAGAAGTCAATATAATAATCACTGTTGATCAGATTTACCTTTTCGAGGTAGTCACATGAAAATCACGCCATGCGTATCCCAACCGACGCCAGTGCGACTTTGCTAGGTGACTGCTGCGTTTGGGACGCTGACGCGTTTCGCCGGTGTGCGCTACGCTGCTTCGACTCTGGAGTGGTAGTGATCCATGTTTGTCCATGTCACGTAAGACGCAAAGAAATCTTTTGTTGCGCGTAATAGGCGATAAACAGCCTCTGAATCATCGACTCGTTGTTGTTTTGTTCCATCGAAGCAAGCCCGGCACCACTTGGAAAACCTTTCATGCTCAATTTTCATGAAGGATAGTAAATACCTCATATGATATCTGTGTCATTCTCAGCAATCTCACGGAGCCTTCGCATTCGATCTTTCCTTCTACATATTTGTCCTTCCCACATGTTTCGGTGTAACGGTTCTCCCACCTGAGTGGTTCCGCGTTTGTGTGACGACCACGTTTAAACTCAACCGAACCACCGTAAAATCAAGTGTGCTTTGTTGGAAGAGAGTCACTGTAATTCTTTCAATCCATTATTTCGCTCTCAATCGGTGTTTTACCATTAAAAACAATGTTTTGATAAACGAAAACTCGAAGTTTTCCAATTTTAAAACAACTATAAAACGACTTTACTCAATCTCGATAACTCAGTTAGCTGCTATTTGGCCATCGACTGAATGTTTGCAGTTAAACTGCAAAGATTTGTACTCTAGAAGACCGACGTTACTGTTTACTACGAGGTGCCATCCTGGTTAGTCTCGAACTTGGCATGGTCATGTGTTATATATAATACTCGATCTAATTATGTATTCAGAAGCAATTTAACAGGTATCATATATAACTGTGTTATATATAGTACTCTACAGCGATCATTAACTATATAGATAGCAGATGTATATGTATATACATCTTGTGATCAATAACTTGTATTGATATAATATAGCATAGATGGCGCCTCAGAGGCTAAGACTATACTGAGTTGCTCAGATGATACTAGTACCGTCGGCTCTGAACATAATCTTTGCTGAGTGAAAATTTTAAGTCGATCCAGACAGGATTTTTAAAGTGAAGTGAAAATGTTTTCCAGGTGGACGATTGCTTTCGATGGGCAAGGTCGATGATTCAGAAAGCTGTTTATCATGTTACTCTCGCAACTGAAAAGTTCTGTGAAAAAGAAGAAAAATTTGGGGAGAAAAACAAAAACAAAAATTTGGAAAAGCGTTGAACGATTGTATCACCCTAAAGGTATTAACAAAGGTGTTATGTTGATGAGTAAAAATTTTACAAAAATGTTGTTTTCAATTTTGACTCGGGAGTTATTGATCGTATAGTTATATATATTACTAGCTACATTGTTTATATATGTGTACTATATATGTTATACTATACTAGTTACCTCACTTCACTGAACGATAATAAAATATTTTGGACCTTTCATAAAATATCAAGAAACTCAATTTTTAAAACGTTAATGATAATCTATTTAAAATTAAGAAATTGATTGTCTGTAATAATGGTTATCCACGACTTCAGATAGTAATAAGGAAAATAAAAAGTGTACAAGAGTCACTATAGAGAATATATATATGTATATATATGCTAATATGGATAAAATTCATTTCACCGTATACATGTCACACCTAGTATTGCCAAAGATGCAACCTTTTGTCAGAAGATTCAGCATGTGCTTAGCTTTCAAATGAAATACCCTCGCAAAGGCATCGTATCTATCATAAGAATTTTGTCCTTGCCTCAAGACATCTTTGATTTCTGGCAATTTAGGATTGCAAGTGACTGCAATCCTTAAAAAAAATCGTGCAAATCGGGACATCCAAAATGTCTTACGTATGTCATAACCTCTTGAGTTCGTTCATGCATGTAGCGAGGTCCTCCAGTAAACGAAGATTGTGTTGCGTGTGCGCTACTCCGTAAGAAGTCGCCATTTTAGTATTTTTCAAAATCCCGCTAAGTTTTGTAGCTAAAGTACACTTTCACCAACCACGGGATTCCAAACTGATTTATTTCTATAGCTAAATATGTCCGTTTCTTAATTTCAACATGTACGAAATTTCACATATAGAGCCCCTTCTCCAAAATCTTGCCAATCCTCCATCAGCGCTTCAATATAAAATAATTTGGTAATTTTCCATTTTGCACGCGCAAATCTCACCAAGTAAACTTAATGGTGACAATACATTATATATATAAAAAAATATATTCAGTTTGGCGTCGGTCATATCATTTTTGGCGATAAAGTCGCCAAAAATTACATAGCCGATGGATAAGAGTAGATTAACGGATGAAAAGTACATTTTAGATAAGACTACCGTAAAATCCGTTCTTAGTGAGCGTCTACATCGCAAAATGAGAAACTATGCGAAATTTCAAGTCAATCGGTTGCATAGTCTTAGAGATCTCGTGATGAGTCAGTCAATGATATTTCGCTTATATAGAGAGAGATTTATATACTAATTGCATAAAAATTTGAGTTCCTAAAAGCAAGAGCTGGATTGTTACGAATTTTAGTATGAAGGTACGTGTCAGGCAGATATATAAATGATTAGTAATGCGCGTGATTGCGCATTGCGTAATGCCTACAGAGTGCGTTGAACTTCGTTCTCTCTCGATTATAAAACAGGTATACAGAGCTTGTCTGCATGTATTTAATCTGTTACAGAAGGACATTTTTTAACTAGAAATGCCCTTCCGCTGCTGTCAGAGACAATATGTGCAGCTGTCAGAGTTAGATAGGTTAAGAATCATAGGGATGATGGAAACCGGGGGGTCAGCTCGGTTACTAGCTCGCTACCTAGGCCGTTTTGACTTTACCCTGAAGAGATGTTGGACCAGTGGACAATGGAGAGGTTTATTACATGGCTTCCAAGCTCAGGATGCCCTTGACAGATCAACTGTCGAGTAGACCGTTGCATCATACGACACGCACACATAGCACTAACTTTCTCATTATTTACCCTCCACACATAAGCAGCACCTTCACTACGGGCCTCTGTGTCAGTCCGTACCATCACAAGCCCCCTGCTGAAGGACGGTTACTATCGTAGTCATATGGAATCAGATCACATTTAGCGATATATACAGATTCAATTTGGATAGTGATAACAATCATGTAAGTGTGTGGAGGCCCCGTGGTGAACGTCTTAATCTTGCATTCGTTGTATTACGGTAATACAGTTCCCACAACTTGTGTGATGGTATGAAGTGCCATCGCATACGACATACGTTCATATCTAATATTGTGTATGTGTGTGTGTGATCCACGGCACCATAACAGCTCAGAGGTACGTTCGTGACATTTGTAAGCTACATGTGTTGCTACTTATGACAGGGCTCTCAGGGAAAACTTTTCAACAGGACAGTGTTCGCCTACACACACCAAGGGTTTCACAGGACAGTTTCCACTACATTTCCACCTTGCCCTGACCTTCTGGTTCCCCAGATTTGTCACCGATTGAGCATATCTGGGAACATTTAGGACAGCTAGGTTAACAGCCTGTGAGTTTAGTTGAATTAAAGGCACATTTACAGCAACTGTGCAACGATATGTTGCAGGATATCATTCGGGACTTGAATATCGCAATGCCCAAACGTATCACATCATGCTAGAAGTGGCTGAACAGGGTATTAAAACCTCCATTCATTTGCAGTTTCTCATACAATAAATGATAATTTTACTTTGAATTTGTAATCACTTACTTTCATCAAGGTTAAACTTATGTATGAAATTTAGTTTTATTCTAACAGCTCTTTCTTGCTGCGCAAATTTTATGGCAATGAGTGCATAGATATATTATTATAAATTCACCAGAGCTAATAAATATTCTGCTCAATTTTATAAAAAAAAGTTTTGCACTTATTTATTTATTTATTGTTAAATCTTATAATTTGTTTCTTTTCATTTTCTGGTCTTTAAATAGCATTTGGAGCTCATTTTTATTTTATAGGGGAAATTATACATTTAGAATATGTGGCAAAATAAACATGTTTAACGTTTCTTATCGTGATATGTTGCTAGAGAAAACTTTTTAAATCAAACTGATGTAATGATATCGCTATTATTATTTAAAAATCCCACTGTTTAGTTCAAAACTATTTAATTATGTGTTGAAAGCATCATATTCTATCGCGATCATTAAAAAAATCATTTTAAAAATTTAAATCATGCAAAAAGAAATTTACAGTATTAAATTATGAATATTTTTCGAAAATGAATAGAGCCAAAATGCACCACAATAGTTATGGAAAGCAAACCACAATAGTCATTAGTTAAAAACCTATACGAGACTTGCTCTCTCTTTATTAATGAATGCATTTACAGAAATCTTATGGAAAATCATGAATTGTTTTCTATTTTGAGTATTGTAAAACTTTTGTTAGTAATAATTACTATTTATAATTCATAAAGTTTAAATAATTTTGAGGGTTTTCTTAATAAAGACATAGATATAAAATATTGCCACTAGCAAACATTTTCTCTATTTCCTTCTAACAGTAATACAAATTAACTGAAAAAATAAAATTAACTGGAAATAAAACATTAACAACGATTAAATTAGTATTGTTTTTTTATTCAAATAGATATTTATTTTTCTTATAAAATTATAGTTAAAATAAAATAAATTTTATTAGTCTATCATCCATTATTATATTTATCAATAAATTTCATTCTCACGCACATTTTAGTATATTTAATGTATATAACTTTAAAAAACCAAAACTTCTACGCAGGAAAAGAGTGAAAATAAAATTAAAACACACACACACATATATATATATAAAGAAATTAAATAAAAATATAGTGAAAATGACAGTTAATCAACATCATAAATTTAAGAAAGTGAGGATTTTTCAGTCCAGCTGAAAAGTTTTGACTGAAAATTGAAGTGTTGGGTGTAATCATGAGTTATATAGTGTGACATATTCAATTTTTAAAAACAAACGATTTAATCTTAATGTGATACTTTTTAAGATATTATCTGTTCAACTTTTAAAGGCAAACGATTTAATCTAATGCGATACTTTTTTTAAGATATTATCTGTTCAACTTTTAAAAGCAAACGATTTAAACTTAAAGTGATACTTTTTTCAATATTCTTTATTAAGATATATTTTTTTGGCAACACCAGATCATAGTTTTGATTTTAGATAATTTACTGGCAACGGATATGAAAAAGAGAATTGAGTTTGGTTCCAAGAGGTAAAGACGAACGTTGAAAAAATGGTGCTTGTTTAAAATTGTGTACCTAATTTATGTTTGAAAAGATGTGTGCAAATAAATGTGATGTCCTGAAAACAAGTCATTTTTATTAATAGTTTGCAATACAGTACAGTAGTTAGACAGTTACAGTACGCACAACACATCAATTTTTAGTAAAAAATTTTCAAATGGATTAAAAAATCTTCACTTTTTCCAATTGTGATAGTGATAAATTATCATTTTAAGTTGATTTTTATTCAATTTCATGCTGATTGAAAAAAAAATATTCTACATTTTTTTTATATAGTTTTTTTACATTTTTTCTGTATAGAAGTAGTTTTTATTTGTTATTTACATGTATTATTTTCTAATTTTGATCTTTATTTTTCTTCAAAAAAAAGTTTTAGCAAAACATTTTTTGTATTATAGTTTTATAAAGGAATATCATGGTTTGTATTTTCATCCAAACAGAGCTTGAGTGCAAAATTTCAAGACTCTAACTTATTAGAAAGCGGGTGAAAAATTGTTGAAGAAAATATTTGTGCATAACTCTTATACAAACTGATACACTGTGAAAGGAAATAAGATTTTTTGGGAAAAATTAATACTCCTGCGACTTTGAGAGTAAAGAGAAAATAATAGCCCGAACTCTAAATGTACAAACATAAAAATTATAACATTTCATAATCACACTGACCAGTCATACTTCCGTAGCACTCTCTGGCGCTAATTCCAGGAAATTTCAAACATTTTTTTAAAAGCTACGAACTAAAAGGTTTTCGAGAAGAACGTCCTACATGTGGGATGAATTGTTAATGAGAGAGAATTCCCTTAACTGTAACTTTAATTCAAGCACAGTAACTTGGAAAAGTCGTCATTAAGACAGCGCAAAAATTTTACTCCTCAAGCATTTTTATGATAGAAACCCAAAACACTTTTTCATGATTTTATTAATTTCCCCTAGGCTTTTGTTTATCACGGTGAGGAATTATTTGGCTGTTTCCAAAACTGCAGGTAAAATTTCTTTAAGTTCTAATGAGACAGAGAATTTGGAAGGAATACGTAATTTTTTGTATTGTTACCATATATTCTCCACAATTCGATTCCATTCATTCCAGATAAAATTTTTAGAATTTGTAACATTTTTTTTTCAATTTCATCGTACGTAACGTATAACCAGAAATGAAATAACTCAGTTTTCCCTTCAGGAATGCATCGAAATTTGAGTTAATCCTAAAGAAAAAAGTTTAAGCTGATGAATATAGAATTCTCTGAGGAAACTCGAGTGAAAAAGAACGACGTTTTAATTAACTTACGGGATATGTATATATTTAATACATGCGTTATTTAATATATGAAAAGCTTAACTTTACAATTAGTGACTGGTACATAAAAAATTAATATGCTGAAGAAAGAAGGTAAAAGGTGAATGATTTCATCAATTCTAAGTTCCTTTTAAGCGTAGCATCAAAGAGAACTCATGCATAAATTATAAAGAGTTTTTTTAAATGTTTGTTTTAAAAATTAATGCAAGTGTTTATTTAAATATGAGCTTTTATTTAAAAAATCCCAAGGTGTAATTCTTGTTTGAAGAATAAGTAATGCCTTTGTCACATGATAAATTACCAGATGAAGTTATTAATTTTAAATTTAATGAAGGAAGGTTTTTTTGGGGTTTCTATTAATTTAAATTCGGATTATTTAAATACACTTTAGTATAATATCATTAAATATTTTTTTCTTATCAAATAAACATAGCTTTAAGCGAATGTTCGCAATAAATATTCCTGTAACTGATTAAAACGTTTATTTTAATAAACACCAAATGAAAAAATGTATATATATTACGTGTTTAGATACAAATTAATAACTAAATTTTTGCATTTTAATATGTTTTCTAAGTTTTGTTCATTATTTGATTCATAATCTCATAAACCTTACGCTTTTTAATTCTTAATGATTTTATCAGTTTTAAAAAATTTATTAATAAAGAATGAAGTTTTTCAATATGGTTAATTTAAAATAATTAAAAAACTTTTTTTAAAAAAATGAGCTACTAAATCGTTTTCCAAGAAATGATTTTGAATGTTTATTTTACCGTTTAACTTTGTTTAATCGTTTCTGAATAACATTGTCCTAACTTTCATAGCATATTTTTCTTTCAAATGCGTTGTATCGTTTATGTTTGATTTTGCATCGCTCGTTTGGTGACAGAAGTTAGTTGTTCGTATATATTGGTGTTCAAAACTTAACTATAACTGGTAAATGTGAGAATAATGAATGAAATTTAAGAGTCGGAAGCACGGTAACGTGATAAGCGAGTGTAAAATGGCTATACAATACGAAAACAATGCAAAAGAAGATAATAATCACTTTTATAATTGAAAAAATACATGAAAGAAAAATGGACATTTGAGGAGCTCAGTAATAAAAAAAAGTGAAATAAAAGGGCAATGCTGCAGTACAATAAGGTGTGTATCCACTTCTGATTCCCAGACACACTTCGTAACGATTTCCCTCGCCTCTTAGGACATTGCGGATAAGTTGTAGGTTACCAAGATTTCCAATCACACAAAGAGTTATTTTCAGTTCTGCGACAGAGCATAGTAGTTGTGAGAGGGATGCAAATTGTCCCTACATATGCTCGAAAGAATTCAGATCGTGTGAGTGAGCAGGACACGGCCTTCGTTGGATGTTTTTCATTTCAAGGAAGCAATAAATCAAGCTCGTATGGTGACAATGCTCGTTATCAACCATAAATGGGTAGTCAGAACCAACAACACCTCTAAATAGGCAAAAATAAAGCTTACGAATTGCATCTACTTATATTTTAGCAGTCATAGACCCCCATTTCTAAGATATGGAGGTCTGTTTGGCTGTTTAGCCTCCTGGCACACACCCTGACATCTTCGATGGAAGCCGAAATCAAACGGGTGAACACGAGTTCCACGTTCTTACTATATCATTAACTAATGAGAATCAGTTTTCAAAATGAAATGAAACTAGTCACTGCACATCACATTATCTCACAGCCCAACATTTCAGTATTGATGCTCTCAATTCCAATTTTAACAACTTATTTTAAGTGTAAATATGAAGGGAATGTAAGCTGATGGTCGTCTGGTAAAGCGACCAACATGATTGTTTCTCCTGCAATCTATTCAACTGGAAATCCATGTAATAATGGCGGCTGTGAACACAGTCCTCTTGCACAACTGTTCCTCTGACGTCACGCAGTTATCGCAGGATATCAATCTTAGCGAACAGTTGTGACTTTTGACCTAGTTAGTACTGCTCTTCTGTTAACATTTTCCGTACATAAAACCCTTTGCCATAGTCTTGATATTATACACCGAGGCACATTATGAGTTCGAAACATTTCAGTGTCTGATCGTCTGTATTCAAGATATCCAATGATTCTTCCTCTCACAAACATGTCCAATTGTCATATATGTGCTATCATCACTCTGTTCAATCGTTAACAATGCTCCTTCATACATGAATGCACGAAACTTGTCTGAACTTCTTATTCTGAGTGAAACGGTTTATCCGCGTTCCGAAGAGCGCATGTATTTTGTGCATATAGAAGTTGATTCTCCTCGAGTCATGTCGAACACTCAACCCCCAATATTTAATCACATTTTTTCGCAATGTACGAATAATAGTTAATTTTTGTACACCAGTGTACATAAAATTTATATACAAGAGTTATGATTATTATGTAACTTTAAGTTCCTTATTTTACAAAGGATACTTCGCATGTACAAATAAACTAATATCTTCCTACAGAGCCTATTTTTCTGTCAAAAATATTATATTTGAATTTGATTTTGCATCGCTAGATTGGTGATTGCAAAAGAAGTTCAGATACGTAAAAATTACTACATCAGTTTTGATTATTATTTCGTTTTAAGAACTTTTTTTTTACATAAAATATTTTATAAGAGTAATTATTATAAGCTATTCACTGACTATAACATTTTATGAAATACCGTTTATTAAAATATAACGCAAAATGGATGTTAAAAACTTTTTCTTTGTCCTAAAAGAGTTTAAGGGATTATATTACATGTTTCTGAAGATGAGTGAACCAATAGTTCCATAAAATATTTTTAAAGAATTCAAAATTTAAGAAAATAATGCTACAAAATATGTTTGAAGTATTTGTGAAATTTTATTCCCTCGGATTTTATGTTTATTAATAAAGCTATTATAAGTAACATAATTTTAAATTTTAAAAAATAATTGTCTTCACTTATTTTAGTTAAGTAATTAACAGATATTTAAATTGCTTACAAAATATTTCAGTAAAATTATTTGTTCCTACAGTGAAAAAATAATAACAGCTTTGTAAAAGGGATTAAGTAGTTTACAAAATATCTTTAATGAAATGTGTGGGAAGAAATATATTTCATGAAATTTAAAAAATATTGGATGCACAGTCGTACTTTCTTTCTACTGAAGTATATTTTTTGTAGTATTCACTAAAAGTTTAAACAACTGAAAAAAATGCGAAAACAAAAACAGAAAAATCACTCCATTTTCCCGAAAATATCCAGATAGATCCATCGTGGATGTAAGATCATACTAATACTATATAAGATTTCCATTTAATTTTATAAAATATGCTTCAAGTGGTTTAAATTTTTATGTTATATTTTTAATTAATACAATTATAAAGTACATTTTAATGAGTAGACAAATTATAAAGATATTATCCATTTGAATTAAGAAATATAATATTTTTTGTTTCCTCTTTTGTAAACTCAAAATATAATTAACCAATATTTTGTAAAAATTATATTACTTTCTTTTTAATTTTCTAACAGTGTCTTTAATTTTCAAATAAATTCAAATATAAAATTGAAATATTAATATAAAATTAAAAAATATAAACTTCTGAAATATAAAATTTTTTATTTCACAGTTATGATTCTTCGATAAATAAATTTTAATTTTCAATATTGAATTCTTTATGAATATTCATGATCTCCAATTTTATAGAAGATGGAGCAAGCGATTATTTTCCCAACGAAAAAATTAAAATTTTACTGAAGTATTTATAAAATAAAATAGCATCATACTTATTCCATCTAGTTTTTTTCCATATACGTATATGAAATAGGAATTTATGAAAGATACGAGTAATAAAAATTTAATAGTTAGGAGTGTACATTAAAACACAAAACTTCTTTTACTATAGCTTTCTCAATAGAAAAAGAAACGAAAAGGCTTTAGATGGTACACCACCAACTGCAATGCAGGTCTAAAAGTGAGGCGTTTTCCATTATTAGTTGACTCTTGTGCCATAATTCAAGTAATAAAGCTTAAGAGACAGAAAAACAATTTAAGAAAACTCGAGACTATACAAGCGAAATAACTTATTATTAATGTTGAATAACCTAGACCGTTCTCTATGGCTTTCCGCTCTATCTAGTAGTTTTAAATATAATTGAAAAGGTATTCTCTTACCGGGTCTTTTGCTATAGTTATCTTAAATGTCCTCATAGATATGTGCTTTTAGCCCAATCGTATCTAATTCTTAAGATCGTCACAAAATTCGGGTGACCAGTTCTTGACCTCTCTCACTCAGACTGCCTATCCTTAACCTGTATATCTCTTATTTTATGGGAACTTTATTGGAACATTCAACAGGTACCCGTCTTAAGCCCAAATCAACAGAGATGCGATGACACATGATAGTTCAATTGAATTTAAAAACTTGATTTTTCGAATGAATGTGGAGATCTAAGACTTGTGGGATGAAGAGACGAGGTAGGAAGAAGCGATGAACGAAATGAAGAATTTCGATTTAAGGGTAGTACAGGGTTCTATTGGCTGCCATAAAAAGGGGTTTAAAGGATTACACATGGAGTGGGCGGAGCTAGTCCAATGTGAGTTTTTGAAGAAATTTTTTGATGAAAAAGAAGTTTAAGTATAATTTTTGAAATGCAATTAATTAAAATATTACAATTTAGAAGAAATTATGGTGTTTCGTAGGAGTTGAGAAGGATGATCGTTTTGAATATTATGTAGGGAGTTGAAGAAATTGATTAATAAATTTTGAATATGTTTCAAATTTTCCCGCGATTGTAGTAAGTGTGTTTTCTAAGTGAGTCTTTTATCTAAAGTAAATCCTAAGTATTTTGTATCCTAAGACCATGGGTTTGTAGTGTTGAACATTGTAGGGTGAGAAGGTCAGTTCTCTTTTTTGTGAAAATTACTGCAGCAGATTTATTTACAATTTATTTACATTAATTTTAATTTTCCATTTTGTGTAAAAGTTTTCTAGAATTTTAAGGTGAATATTCAGAGTCTAAGGGACGGTTTGGGGGGTTTCAAATCTGAGAAGTACAATGATATCATCTGCATACATGTTGATGGATGTAAGGGAGTAACTAGGGATGTCATTCAAGTACAAAATAAATAAAAAATATCCAAGCAAACTGCTCTGGGCGATTCAGGATTTAATTTCATGTGAGGAAGATAATTTTTCTTTAACTCTAATCTGGAAAGATCGATTTTTGAGGTACGAGTTTATTAAGCGAATAAGTGAAGGAGGGAAATTGTACTTAATAAGAATAAAGATGAGACCGTGTATTTAAACTCTATCGAATGCTTTTTAGAAGTCAAGGTAAGACGGCTCCAGTTGTTAGTTTCTTTTCTTTTCAAATTCAGAGGTAACTGTTTCTGTTAATTTTAGTAGTGGATGGGCAGTGGAGAGCTGTTTAAGAAAACCATATTTATTAGGATTGATAAAGTTAGTTTCTGTTTTATAGGAAGCAATTCTTTTTTAAGATAATAGATTCTGTTATCTTGCCAAGTGTAGGGAGAAGAGAGCTATAGCTTTCGAGAAAGTGTGTGTTCTTTCTAGGTTTGAGGATTGGGAATACTATTGCAATTTTTCAAATTTTGCGAAAGTAAGTAAATTTAAGAATTTTATTAATTAGATACGTAAGAATATAAATTACCTTTATGGGGAGGTTTTTGAGCATCATATTTGTCATCACATCTTGTCCGGGTGCCATTTTTTTTAATTGGAGTTTTTAATAAAGTTAATTACATCAGTTGGATCTGCTGGTTCAATTAGGCGGAGGGGGTAATGTTAAGGAATTAGTTAATTTTTTGATTAACTTCAGAGTCAAAATTTTGGAAGGAATTTGTGGATCTACTATTTTCTTGAAAGTTTAATGTAATAGAATTGGCGAGAAAGTTGGATTTTTGTGTATCATCAACCACTATACCATGTGTGGAGTTAAAAGTGGGGATGTCCCATTTTTTTATTTTTAAAGATTTTTACTTTTTGCCAAAAGGAGCCATCTTGAGTGTTTAATTTTTTAAGATCGGAATTCCAATTTTCCTTTGATAATTTTTTATTCCTCTTAGTAGTACTTTTGAGTTAATTTGGTTTGGTTTTGTGTAGGGGTCAAGGTTTGTTGGAATTTTTCCCAGTCTATTTTTATTTTTAATTGGAACTCTAATGCTCTTGATGGGGATGTAATTTGTGTTCAGGTTTTAGTAAAGTGGTTCATTTTATGGGCCGAGGAGGGGTACATATCAGTGAAACTCAACGATATTTGATTCAGTTTTTCGATAGAGTTATACATATAGCCTTGAATTGATATTTGTTTTTATATAAGGGAGGTGTATTCTGAACAGTTCATTGAAGAAATTTATTTTTGTTCTTTGGAGGATGTAAGAGAAGTGCGTTATTACTTATTTAGGTTATATTCTGGTAGAGTTCTGAAGGAATGTTAATTTTCAAGGTAGGCATTAAAATTCCCTGATTATATGGCCATCAAGAGTATTGGAAGGTTGTATCCAGAATATAGTAGGTGATGAGAGCAAGTTGGGTTGATTTTCGAAATTTTGGGATGCCTGCCTCTAGGAGATCAACATGGAGTTCCAATGCAGCGTGACACGTAAGATCACCAAGAATCACACAGTTATAGCTTGTTTGTATGGGGATTTCCTGATCAGTGACATATTTGAGTCAGAGAAGCAGATATAAATAAAACCATTGAAATGAGGAGTGTTTGGGAGTAATAATTCACTATTGTGCTTTCACATATTATGGAATGGTAATTTGATGATGCAGTTGAGTTTTGACATTTTGCCCACTGAGGCTGATTTTCTGTTAGGCAGTCGTTTCTATAAAGAGTTTATCAATTTTAAGTAAGTTTTATTTCGTATCTCAGTGTGTTTCTTGTACACACCTGAGACAATAAAATATCTAAATTAT
>BMAW01087095.1:0-23879 GCA_019974015.1 Nephila pilipes
ATTACAACTGAATATAACAGATTCAGGGCCAAAATTAGTATCATCAAGATGATGCTTTTGTAACCAACAAAATAATTTTAGAATCTGTTTTCATAATAAACTCTTCTGTTTGATGTAAATGTAAAGAATTTTTTTATATGCTTACAATTATTCTTACTCTATATTGTCCTATGAAATGTTATGTGTATGTTGCATTTTATTTTTACACAAATATGTGTATCAAGAAATACACAATCTATGTATTTGAAAAAATTGGCTAATCTTTTTCTTCTCACTCTTTTATTAGTAAACATATTTTAAATAGTTTCTAATACTTATTTTAAAATTCTCAATATTTAATAATCATAAATTATTTTTAAAATTGAAAAAATCTATATATTATGAGTTAGATAAATATCACACAATACTATATACTTTTACACAATTGCAGTGTCTATATACTTGGCCATAGGTTCTTATAATTCAGAATTATAAAAAATAACAGTTTCTCATAATTCAAATTGTAAGTTTAATTAGATTTAAACATATATAAAATGTGATACATATTAGCAAAAAATATTTTAACATAAATAAAATATAACATTAAAATATAAATTAACAAAAAACACAAGTTTTTGCATTTATTATTATTAAATGATTATTAATTAAGTGACAATTTATAAAAAAATATATTTTCTTACATTGAAATATTTAATTTCAATGCTGAAAAGCTAACAAGATTTCCAAGTTCAATGAGGACCAAAACAAACAGAATTTGTGCTATGATTTTGTTAAAATGATATATTCTTCTCCTATTTTCACTACAGTGTTCCTATTTACAATTCAATGTTACTAAAGATTTAAACTTAGGTATAACTGAAATGTATATTTTCTAAAACAATGATGTTTCTATTGAATATTACCCACAAACATTTTAATTCTAACTTAAGATCTTTAGAGAGAGAGAAAATCAATTAATCTTGAATTTAAAATATTGTTCAGATGGCAAGTTACACTAATAAATAATGTAATAATTTCTGTATATTTGTTTGACTCATAAATTGGAAAATCTAATAATAATTGAAATAAACTCTTTCTAATTGAATGTAAAATTTAATAAAATTCTCATTTTTTGTGCTTAGAATTTTAGCTAGCTTCTAATCAAAACATTTCCAAGAAATTATAAGCTTATGTTGTGACATTTTTTTTCACAATAAATATACATCAAGATATATACAACTATGTATTAGGAAAAAAATTGGCTAATTTTCATCCTGAATTTTATTAGTAAAACATGTTTTAAATATTTAAGATTTCTATTTCCAAAAATTTAACTACATAATAATACTGTCAAAAAATGGATGCAAATCATGAATGATGCAAGTTGAAAAAAAAGATCAATATCATTATGAGTTAGGATAATTAGAAAAGAGACTATTCACAATACCATATACTTTGCCACACTCTGTCTGTTTCTACCATAATGGGTTCTTATAATTCAGAATTATGTATAAAAAAACTACAGTTTCTCTTACATCTAAATTGGAAAGTTTAATCTAGGATTTAAACATAGATAGAGCAAAATGTGATACATATATTATAAAAAAATATTTAACATAAATAAAAAAATAACATTAAATATACCACCAAAAGTACAAGTTTGCTTTTATTATTATTAAAATGATTATTACATTATGACAATTTGTAAAAAAAATATATTTTCTTAACTATTGAACACTTAATTTACTTGGAAAAGCTAACAAGATTTCCAAGTTCACTGAAGATCAAACAAACAAAATTGCCATGATTTTTTAAAATGTTATACTTTCCTATTTTCATTTTAAAATGCTCGTATTTACAATTTAACATTAATTGCTTTCATTAAATATATAATGTTTCTGATGAATATTACATTCAAACATAGTTATAAAAATTTAAGACTTTTTGAAAATTTAATCAATTTAATTGAATAAGGTATTGTTCAGATGGCAAGGTGTTACTTAAAAGAATATAATCTTTTTTTTTTTTTTTTTTTTTTGTTATGACCGATTAGAATTGAAAAATTTTTTGCATTATATCAACAAAGACAGACGAATCGGGGATTTGCTATTTGTTTTACTATTGTAATTATTTAGAAAAATAGCCAATAGTTCATAAGTAGCTGGATATGGTAACCTAGAAAATTGATAGTCTACACTTTGTAGGGAATAAACACCGCCATTCCCAAAGTGCATTGTTTGTCCGGTCTAAATCGTTCCTATTATCTACATCACTTCTTACAGTTTACATTTATCCGGTTGTTGTTAGAATGTGTTGCATTTGTTGATATAAATTTTTCAATAAATATTTAAATCTCAAATGATCCACTTTTCACACGGATCTGACTGAATTAAATTATGGTGTCTAATATCGTCATGCAGAGAATTGCATGGTATCGTTTAAAGTACTCAATTAGTTACTTTACTGCCTTTCGACTACAACACCAATTAGCTGAACGCAATAATGAATCTTGTATATATCCTCCTATTGTTGATATGTCTACTGAAGGCCAACGCAGACACCAGCGTCAGTTATGGTATGATTCTATTAAAGCAATGCCTACTGTCGAGGAGAAATTATATGAACTGGCTACACAGCAAAGAGTGGGATTGAAGAAGTATATTTTATCAGCTGTTCCTCCGACCTATAATAGTATTTTCTTTCAAAAATATGTCACTCGAAGTCATTTAATAGAAGAATTGCCTAATAAACTTAATTTCATGAATGTTGAAAAAGAGCTTTCAGATATCAAGGATATTCTTAATGAAGTCTTACTCACATATTATAGTAACTCATGGCAAAACAATAAATCAAAGCAATTATCTGATTATTTACTTGAAAAAGATGCAGGTGCTGTGTTGCTTAATCAATTGATAGCAAAATGCTATAAAAAGCTAGCTGTGAGAAATGAGCACATTTTGCAATCCACTGTAAGTTATAGGTGTTTGATGTGTTACTAATAATCATTATTTCTTCTTTTAAAATTGACTTTTATGTATATTTATATTATTTTATCTGTATGAGTTTTGTGAAAGATGCTTATATTTGCTTGATATACTGGGTTCATATATATTTCAGAATGCAGAAAATTTAAAGATGCTCCTTTGGGATATTTTTATTTTATTTATTGGTTAGTTCTGAGTTGTACAGGGCCTGGTGCACTTTAACTTTATTAACTTAAAAATTTAGTAGTCATTCTAATCAAGCTTTCACCGATTGACGTGATATCAATGGTACAATTTCACCTGTTTATAATTGGGACATGGAATGTTTGCTGAGCTTGACAAACTGTTTTTTTAATAGTGTTAGTGATTAAGACTCTATCACTCGAAGTTTATTGAATGAAAATGCAGTTTATCCCTACCACTTTTCATGATTTGAAAAATTGGCAATATTTTTCGAGGGTCCATGAAGCAGAAAAAGAATATTAAGACGTTTCACATACCTATTTTTCCAGTGAATCTGTAGTACAGAGCCTAATATCTAATGAAATCCTAGAGGAGTGTCTGATAGCATTAATGCTTTCAAAATCAATTTTTCCACTTTCAGCCCCATTCAACCACAAATAGATTTTCATTCATACGCACCTTCCAAATCAAAACCTTGTTATTTAATGAACATAAGAAAATTGATAATTATTAAATTATATTATATATAAAATAAATATTATGTATATATATATATAAATTATATTATGTATAAAAAAGGATTATAAAGAAAGTTGTTTAATAGCTAATTTTTAGATAGATCAGTTGATGGTGAGGAAATTAAATGCAGTTTTTCCCCCCTTAATATTTGTTTGAAAAAAAATGCTTGTGAAAAATAAGATGCACTACTTTTATTTATTTAAATCACATATCTTTCCTCAAGCATTTAAATCATAATTCCCTGTATCCTATGCTTGTTTTTACATGATTTATAATAGATATTAACGTTTAACTGTTGTGATGAAAATGTTCATCCAATTACTGCAAGCAATGTCTCGGGCTATTCAAACAAATTTTGCAGTGTAGAGAAATATGTTTCTCCTACTTAATGGTATGAGATACCAGTCATCAAAATTCTATTACCAAAAGTGATTGAATTGATTTTTTGTATAAATCAATTGAATTATAAAGTTTACAAATGAAACAACAGTTTTTGCTTTAAAATTCATCAAAGTAAATGAAATACATTAAATTAATCTTAGGTGTTAAAAAAAACTGTGAGCATGTTTTAATTGAGTATTACTGTAACAAAGTATTAATAATGAACTTAATCAAAAAAAAAATGATAATAACATTTAACAAAATTTAGAAACTTTGTTTCTGGTTATTTTCTAGAAAAATGTTCTAATCCATCTCATTATTGTAAGAATAAGGTGTAGCTCAGATTTTGAACTGCCTAATTGAACTCTTATGCTGGCCATCAAAATCTGCTCTGTCAACCAAAGTGTTCTTTATGATGAGGAATATTATTAAATTCTTTATTTTCATTCTCAAATAGCTCTAAATTAGATTCACTTTAATGTTATATTTGTTATTCAAACATTCCGAATCTGACATATTTCTGATATCTTCGGTTTCCTTTTTTGTGAAGTTCACTGGACTGTTCCCAAAAAGGTCAACTGACATTATATGTCATTTCAGAATAACTGGAACATTCAAAAACAGTTTGTAATGTAGATCAGAACTAGTTTGTATCTACTGTGTTATCAATCAGACAGCTAATATGGGGAGGGGGGGAATTAAGCTCTGGTAAGAACTTTTCGTACATGACGTTGTGTAACTGGCTCGGAAAGATATTGGTAAGTGTGATGATTTTTGCTCATTTTAAAGAGTGGAAACTGATTGAAGAATGTTGAGTCCTCTCATTGTAGTTCCAGTGTTAAAGCTAATTTGTTTCCAATCTTATTAGGAATTTTTTCTTTTTTTTTTTACAGATTCAACAGAAACCACGAATTTGTAGTTTTTGGTGGCATGGTGGATTTGAATCTCAACATGACAGAATATATGAAAAAAATATATGTTTCAGATATACGGAATATCCAGCTTTTGTTATTCGAATGAAAGAACCATTATCACCTGTAATTATAAGTTTTCTTTAATTTACTTTTATTCATAATAGTGCAGTAAAAGCTGATTTAATTTGGAAATAATTTGTTAATTTTAAAGTTATTGCTGTAAATGAATAATCTGTATTATAACTATTTAAAATTTAACATTTTATTAAAAGGTATGGTAATTATTTTATTTATGAAATGTATGTGTATGTTTGGAATTGTTTAATAATGAACTGAATAATATCCACAAAATAATCATGTTCTAAAATTTATTTATTTCATACTTGCTAATTTATTCATTGTATTGGGCTGGCTCATTTCTTTTTTTATTAAATGAACAAAAGAATTTTATATATTATATGATAATATAACATTTAATTCATTTTGAATATTAAAGATTAATTCAAATACTTCTGTTTCAAATTGCTATATTGAGCAGGTGCCATTCATCTTTAGAATGCTTCTTACATAAAAATTTTGTAAGGAGAAAAGATATCAAGAATCAAGTTTTTTTTTTAAACTCTGTATTAAACTCGGTGCAATATATGCTGAATTTCCTGTGTAGGAATGGTAATTTTATTCAATTTGAGATGCAGTTTACATACTAATATGACAACTAAGGTAACAAATAATTATTTGTGTGTGTGTTTTCTATATAATCAATTAGTAATTTAATTCCATTAGTGTAGCTTTTGCTTTACACTTGTTCCTGCCTTAGTCATCTGATTTTTGTCCAATTAAAAGGGAAACATTTATATTCTGCATTTGTGTTCGTTTGTATATCTGCTTATTAATAAAATTCCTTTTCAGACTCAAAAGATATAAAAAAATGAAATATTAAATTTTAAAAGCATATTTTCCCTTTATTGAACAGAAAACAAATCTTCAACTGTTATTTTGAAAAATTAAAATCTAAGTTAATTTAATGTATCTTGGTTTCTTGCTTAACTCATATATATGTGTGTATATCTATATTATATTCATCCAAATTTTATTCCAGATAGTAGAGTTTGATGATCCTTTGTGTGCAACTGCCGATGTTCCCAGTTATAATTATCATCCCAAAGTTCTTGGACTTGCATTTAGACGTAATTGGCTGTCATCAGTTCCTGGTGAAGTATTTCATTTGTTTTGTATTTTTGAATAAAGTAACGTGTAACCTGTTATTTTTTTTATATTTAACAGAATTGCTGGCATTTATATGAAATAAAATCTAAGAATTGATTAGAATATTTGTAAAAAAAAATGTTAAAGTCCTGCTTTTAGAATATTTTCCTCATTTCTTAATTTTTATTATCAAATACATGTTAAATAGTATGTTGTTACAAAAATTCTCATATGGGTGTAGCGAGGAAAATCAGTGCAACAAGGAGGATAATTGCAAATAATGCTTTTTTTACAAATATTCAGAACAAGTTAGACACTGGTACCAAAAATCGAATAGATTCAGGGCAGTACTTTTACTGACGTTCAGCTTACTAGCTCGTTCAATGGACCAATCTTGACAGTATTACTCTCCACTCCCTAGGCAGACTGTTAGATCCTCTCCACCAATGCTGATTACTTCCAATCTGATTCCCAAATGATTTACTCTGACTTCGTATTTATAGCTGCTTATGCCAGGAATGACATCACTGGGGAAGGTCAGGAAAAGTCCATAATTTTCCTTTCAGTTGAGTTAAAGCCAAAATTCCAGTATTCTCTAGAACTTTTTTGTTTCCAAGAGGGTCCCAAGGTTTAGGGTCAATGTTGAAACTTTCCTTGGCTGGCTGATAAAATCTCTGTAAATGTCTCTTTTTCTGTATAAGAGAAACATTGCTGGATAGTATCATCTTGGGTTTGTAACATTGCTCCCCATCTTCAAAGATTGACATCTTGGCCATTTCTTCTCATACAACTATGATCATTTTCCCAGTGGGGAGCTAACCAATCAAAGTTACTGACTTTTGGCTCAGTGTTTTGTGACCTCTGAATTCTGAAGGCAACATATTTTCATTTCTTGATAGCAGTGTAAGGTTCAGACCTCTCCTTCACTTCCTGTTCATTTTGCTGGCCAGTTTATTTCTGTCTCTGGCAAGAGTTAGTACTTTTTTCAAATGTACCTTTTAACTGCTCATGTAATTCAGTGTGGAAAAAGTATCACTCTATTGTCCAAAGAGGATAATCATTGGGTAATTGCAGCATTTATCAGAAGACCATCTTCGCTGGACTCCTTCCGCTCACCTCATACACTTGGACATCTACAGCAAGCTGGCCATTTGAGCAGGTGATAAACATCTCAGAGGTCCCGTGAGGAATAACTGTATATCTCTCAGTGACCTTGGTCATAACTCCAAATGAGAATGGAATGATAAAAAGTACAATTTTGATTTCCTCATTTGTGCTTTTTGTTAACACAGCAGCTTGAACTGCAGCACAAAATGCTACTGTTTCATTTGGAGTAATGTATACACCAATTCTTTTCCATTGATGTCATGAAGCATTTTCTGGACCTGGGGACTCGAGTAGAACCTCCAACTACATCACATGATATATGCGACTCTTGTCCATATAAGCATTATTCAAAGCATGTCCATCAAGTTCTTCATTGGTGAATCGCAAAACTTCCAGTCCAGCTATCTTTGTGATATCTTTAACGGCTTGTCTATGAGAATCATAGAAATAAGCTTCATGATTGATGATTTTGAATGGTCAGTTCTTGAGATCTTCTTGAGTCTTTAGACCCTCTGTTCCTTCAATCATTCCTTTCGATCTTTGCATTTGATGTTTCATTCCTCCTTCCTCTTTAGCATCATCAGTCTCTACCTTTGCTTCTTTAGCTTCACTAGTTTCTTTAGGAACAGCTTCTCCATTTTCTTTCTCCTCCGCTTCTTACATTTTATCATCTATCCTCTCTTCAATTTCTTCAACTTTTTTTAAGAATTTTTCTCATTTCTTCTTGACTTTCATCAATTTGCTGACACAATTCTGATATCATTATCTCCTGGTTCAATTTCTATTCCTTTACCTAATTCTTTTATCAGGTCCATCAAGGCTTTCAATTAGTGCTATATGACTTTTCCTGGAAGACAAGTCTTTAGCATTCACTCCAGTATGCCGCTTCTGACACCATATAAAAATTTGTGTGGATATGTAATTATTGGAATTATTGTATCCAACTAGGAGGATAATAACAAATGATGCTTTATATACAAATATTCAAGACCAGACAAACACAGGTAGCAATTAATAGCACAATTAAGATTAACAGTACAATCAAGAAATGCAGCACTTGGATAGAATAGTGACAATAGGAACAAAGACAGAACTTGCTTGTATCAATAACACAGATACAGAGCAGTACTTTTACCGACGTTCCACGAACTAGTTTGCTCGACGGACCAATATCTACAGTAATACTCTGCATTCCTAAGGTAGTTTTTCTCAGCCTTGCAATCAACTGGTTCCTCCACAGATCTGAATGCCTGCTGAACCAATGCCAATCGTTTCCAATTTGATCTATTGATTCTCTCTGGCTTCGCACCTCTCTGTATTTGTAGCCACTTTTGCCAGGTGTGACGTCAAAGAGGAAATTCACGAATAGGCTGTAAATTTCCTCCCATTAAAGATATCTCCAATATCCTGACATTTCCTAGAACCTACTTTTTGTCGCCAAATTCGTTGCCAAGGTTAAGGGATCATTGCTCAAGTATTCCTTGGCTGATTGATGAAACATTGCAGGGAAGTGTCATCTCAGGTTTGTAACAATATATAAAGAGAGAGTAATAGTCTTTTTGCAACAGCTTTCAAAAATTAACTTAATGAAATTTGTGTTTAAAAAAAACATTCTAGAAGGTGGCAAAGTGAATATTTTTCCATGCCTAATTGCTAATGATTATTAATACTTTTTGTAAGTTTGAATATGCACACATTTTTCAAAATATTTTATCATTCATATATTAATAAATGCATTCTTTAATATAATCATGCAAAATGGCTTGTCAAAAAGAATATATATTTTTAAACAATATTAAAAATAATATCATTCACATCAAATGTTTAAGTTTCTATATTACTTTTTTTTTTTTTTTTTAAGTTTTCTTGTATTGTAAGTTTGTGAGTAAATTGTTCTTGCTTCCTGTTCATTTGCTTAGAGACCCTCAATTGTAAAACAATGCACAATTAATCACAATATGGGAAAGGTTTTTTTATAAAGATTTTATCAGAATATTCAAGTATAATAATTCTGATCAATAAATATTTTTTTTTATAAATAACTTTTGCTTACTTTTTAGCTATCCATTACATATATGTCTAGAAAAATATTACAAAAAAGACTGTTTAAAATGTTTTTCGTAAGAAGTTTGAAAAAGAAATGTATGCTTACTGGAAAAAAATATTCAAAGGAAAAAAAACTCAGGATTATATTTATAGCTAAATTTACAAATATATTGTAAAATTAAATTTATGTAGTGTGTAATAAAGTTTATTGTTCAATGTTTGTTTGTTTTTTTAAATCAATTTGCTCTTGTATACCTTTTGTATACATATTATTAATCAAAGATCACATCAAACTGTCATAATTTAAAAGTTAGTAAATTGGGATCAAAATGAGATTTGTTAAAATCAACGTGCTAAAATACATGCGTATAAAAAATCTGAAAGAATTTTGCTCAAGATCATTTAAAATTCTTTTATTTTACTAGTTGCGTACTGTCCTTAACAAATATTGGGTTAAAGGTAAATAATTGTTGTTTTTATCAAAATTGAAAGAAAAAATATCTTTAACCAATGATAACTAGTAGTTGATTTTTAAATATATTACCTCCAGTTACAGGTTATTTTTTGCCAGCATTCAACATGTATTTGATGCCTTAGCTGTAAAAACTCTCAATCTGGACTAAAAGATTTCCTTCAATCAGGTTCTCAACTTCACATCTTTTGCATCAAAGTTCTATTTCCATTTTAATGATCTAAAACAAAAATATAATTAATCTTAAAATCCAATAACATTAACAATAAGGGAAATTTGTGCTTTTTACAATACATAATATTTACAAGATTTTTTTTTCTTTTTTGACTTCAGTGTTACCTTATCATAAAATTTTCTCAAATAATAATTAATGTACTTATAATCCTAACAAACTTGAATATATGTAAATTTTCCGTTTAGGGCATTATTGTTGCAGTTGTAATTATTTAACTGCCAAGTAATTTTTTTAATTTTGTTTTAAAAAAAAATATTTATAGAATTGTAATACATAAATCAAAAAAAAAAAAAAAAAAAAGTTATGAGATTTGTAACTTTTTTACATTGAGACTTACTTTAAAGATATTTTGATTGGTAGAAAAATCACGTAATCATGAAAACTTTTAATCTCTGTATAATATTGAATTTTGTTTCAATGATCTTCACGAATTCATCATATTGTACCAGAAAATGCAAACTATTTTATAGAAATGCCTTATCTCTCTTTTTTGCTATTCAATCCTCAAACATATTAATCATTTTTCTGTTGTTGGGTAAGTGAAAAATTAAAAAGGGAACAAGCTATCTTTGTATGTATTATAACTTTGATGCTATTTCTTTTCAGTAAGAATAGGTTTATGTATTATATCTTTGTATGTATTATAACTCTGATGCTATTTCTCTTCAGTAAGAATAGGTTTATTTTACAAAAGCGAGAGAAAATGCATTTTTACTTTTTTCTTTCTTTTTATTAGGATTTTGGCCAGGAGATCCGTGTGAATTTCCTCTTTTACAAGTTTTAACTTTTGATAAATTACAGAAATTGTTAATGAAAATTGAAAATTATGATCTATCTAAGATAGAGGATAGTGCTGCTATTATGGCTTCATTTGGATATTTGAACACAATTGCTACTTATCAAGGTAAGAAAAATCTTTAAACAGTAAATGGAAATTTTATTATGTTTTGAAATGTGGTAATATGGATTTGTTTATGGGCATGGTTGATTCTTTTTAATATTAAACACCATTAAACAAAAAAGTTGCTGTTTTATAGTGTTTTTCTGTATCATATAATTTAAACAAATATTTTCAAAAATAAAGTTTTTATTGATTAACAATCTTTTCCAGAAATTTTTGCTTAAAAATATTGTGTTATGAAATTATATGTACATCAACAAAATTCAGACAGATTAAGAAACACAAATATTTTAAATCCTTTTTATAATATTTAATAATTAAATTACTAAAATTGCAACAAACTAAAAATATTTCTTATGTTAATATAACAATAAAAATAGGCATGGCTCTAGCTAATTTCCGGAAAAATAGGAACAAAAGAATAAGAAGTGCAGTACTATGCGTACCGATTTTAATAAATATAATTTGTTTCTCTTTGTATAAGGATTTACTTTTTCTAATGGGTTTGATGGTATTTATTACATCTTGGTCATAAAAATACTTCTCAAGTTTTATTTAAAGAGTTATGAATTGTTTTCTATTGTTATTTTATTTAAAATTAAAAAGGTATGTTATTTTTCATTTATTTATTAAATTGTTTAATTTAAAATGTACTTTTTAAGTGAAATTAAATTTTGGGTGGACATACTTTTTACTTTTCAGCTATCTTCTACAAGATTTTTTTGTTCATTTTTATTATTTTTTATATCATAAAAACTTTATTTCCACTAATATAACTTGGGAAAGAGAAATTTGTTTACAGAAAAGAATTAAACATCTGGAAACTTATTTAAAAGGTAAACCAAACAGAGTAAATTTGTTGCTGTTTGTCAACATTTTAATTGTATAGTTTTATTGTTTTATTTCTATTAAATGGTTCTTTTCTTTAAATCTTTCTGTTTATATGTATAAGATGGAAAAAATATAGCTAAAACTTTTATGTTTTATTTCTATTAAATGATTCTTTTCTTTAAATCTTTCTGTCTACATGTATAACTAAAATTATATAAATATGGAAAAAATATTGCCAAAATTTTTTCAATGACTAAAATAAGTAAATGATTTTTAGCTTATGAAATATAAATTTTTTTCTTGTATTTATTTAAAATTATGTGATTCAGGTTAAATTTGCTCTTCTTTTTGTTGATTTTAAAATTAATATAGATTTCTCTCTCTCTCTCTCTCTCTCTCTCTCTCTCTCTCTCTATATATATATATATATATATATATATATATATATATATATATATAATTTAAAAAATTGGTCTTTAAATCTTTGTGCCATTCCTTATAAAACTTAAGAGCCACCATGTAGCAAGACTGATGCATGTTAAATATGGTCAAAGTCCCAAGCCCTCCCATTGGCCTGGTGTTGAAGTTTGGAGAGGGAAAAGACATCTCAGGTGTCATTTCTCATCCTTGTCATTTGAACAAGGTTCAAAACTAAGAGGTCCATCACCAGTAGCCCTCATGTTGCTTCTCTGTGCAATATTTATAAATGATCACAATCACATCCTTTGAAAACTGTTGTGTGTACCTTATTTTTAATGAGCAACTATTGAAATGGAAGTATAAAAAAATTATTTATATGAAAAGGCTTTTCTTTTAAATAATTTTCTTTTTCTTTTCTTTACATACAAGTATCAGTAAATAACCTCTACTGTGCTGAGTCATATACAGTTGTAGAAATATAAATGTGTAACTTAAGTATGTCTTTGCAATATACATGCAATTATCCTAAAGAACAATTTGTAAATTCTTTTTCTTAATTTTTGTACCATGAAAATTCTGTTCCAGCTACAAGTGAATACCTGTTTTTAAATTTTATTCATTTTTGAGACCCTTTTTTTCCCTTTTAGAAAATTGAGATCATTCTGTTGTCCAGTTATGTGTGCATATATATATATGTACACACAGAGGGGAAAAAAACATATTAATATGAAACTGACAGGGCCAAAATATTTTATGATGTAAATTAATTTCTTTTTAAATGATGCATGCAAAAAAAAAAAAAAAAAAATCTATGCCATCAAATTAATTCAATTTCCTGCTAAAATTAACATATCTATGTACTTATATTGAAATTTTTTTGCATACACACACATATATATTATTTTACATATCATATTAGATATACTATTTACCCTTCAAATAACTATCCAGATTTTTGATAAAAACATGTAAAAAAGTATGATTCTTATTCCCTGCCAAGTGTAACATATGCAATACATATGATAAATTGATGGAGAAATCTTCTTTAGCTTCGATTGCAAATAAATATTTTCAAAGTTAAGTGTTTTTGATTCTTTAATTTCAAGTTTTGTGTATCTTATTCAAATGTTCATAAAACATGTATTGTGTTCAAAGGCAAAAATATAAGCTTTATAGCTTTTAATTTAATACCAGGGTATATGCCAAACAATCAATAATAATTTGGTCTTACAAAAAAAATAAGCCAAAAAATCTGGGTCTGAGAAAGAAAGCTTTTTGTGTAAAGATATTTTTGTTTTGTGTTTACCGATTTTTCATTATTAAGTGTTTTTGTGTTAAACATTTTATACTGTGTTTGTATGCGTGTTTCTTTTATTTAAAATTGCTCAAGTTTTTCACTGTAGCTTCTTAACTTCATAAATTTGATCAGTGGAATTAGTGAAGGGTGATGCAATGCAGTTCTTATAGATGGATAAATTGTTTTGTATATAAGTGTTTGCTTTATTTTTGTTCTCATACCCTTTTATTTAATTAATATTGTAGTTAAAAAGAAGTTATTTTTGTAATGACTTAACTATATAATTAAATTTATGAATGGGGAAAAAACTTGTTTAATGGTTTTCTGCTTTCAGATTCTCAATACATGTAAGACAAACTTTATGTAGGACTTTTATTATGTATCCATTTTTTATACTGTTTCCAGATTTTATATCATATCTTTCTAACAAAGTTCATCACATTATGCTGCATTTTTCCCCCTTAAAAAATACCTCTAACATATAAGTATATGAGTGTGGAGCATTAATACAGCTTTTTGATGTCATAATATGTTAGTTGTGGCTTAAAACAAGAATACAAATGAGCAACATAAACTATACTTCTGTGGCTATATTAAAGTGCAGAAATAAAATTTTCTTTCGGATATTATAGTAGTGTAATTATATTCAAAAAGTACCATGAAGTGTTGGTTTTATGAATCTCCTGAAGTTCAATTAATATCTCCTACATTAAATCTAATTAGATATAGATATTAACTGTCTTGTTTCACGTTTTATTTTACTGCATAAATAAACATGGAGCAGGTAATTTGAAAAATTTTATTCATTAAAGGTGGGGAAACAGGCATCTTTTTTACATTTAGTGTATCTGATGTGCTTTAAGAAAAGAAAATTATAAATTTTACAAATCCCAGATTCTTCTTAAACAACATACTTTTAAAATTTGTGAAACTGGATTTGTAAAGATTTTTATTTGGTTTTCATTAATTTTGTTACATGTATTAGACTTTTATTGTACTTATATTGAAAATTATTGGACTTTCAAAACATTGCTTCGTACATTATAATCTTAATCCCACATACTTGATTATTTAATTAAAATTTGTTTTTAATTTGTTTATATTTTTATATTTGTACTAGAAAATTTTTTCTTGATTGAAAGAAAATAAATCTTTCTAGAATCCATTAACTTCTTAAATTGTTTCTTTTCCATTAAGGAAAAGAAACAATTTAAGTTAATGTATTTAGCAAAATGGTTTACTTAAATTAAAAGCTATGTTCAATTTACATGCTAACTCTTCAATTATAGGAGGTAGTTAGGGTTATTCAAAAAAATTACATATAAAATTTAAGTTGTTTTAGAATTTATTTTAGTATTTGACAGGGATGATTTTTTTTTAAATGAATAAAAAGAACGAAAATGTGAGAAAAAATTTTAAGGAAAAAATTTCAACTATATTGTTTAAAAAATGCCATGACAAAATGCAATTTTTAAATTTCACATCATTACAAAATGAAAATAGCAGGAATATATCTCTATGCCATCTTCAACTGCCTTTTTTGTTTCAAAATAGAAATTGTCTGATAAGTAAGTTATATATTTATGAAGCATCATTCAGATTGTTGATAAAAGCATATAGTTGCTTCATCTAAATTCACTTTATGTATCATCTAATGCAGGGATCATCAAAGGGGCCTATATCAATCCCCTGAGGTCGATATAGTATAATAATTAGGGGTCGACTATTTAATCGCAAATTTATGGACAGCAATGCAATATGTATATTTTTCGTTTGGAATTCCATTTGTAATTACAATATAGTAATGAAGTTTTTATAATAGATTATAGCTTATTTAATTTCTCATACCAGCTTATTTTTTTAAAATAATTATTTATCTTTTTTTATCGTCTAAAGTATGCGTGTTTCATGATGGGTTCTCATTCTCAGACTTATGGAAATGATTCTTGCACCATTTTGTTACAAGATGGCCCAAATTACAACTCAACCTCTTAAATCATGACTGTTTGATAAGCTTTGCAAGAAAATGATGAGCTATCAAACCAATTATTATTACACATCAAAATAGGATAGTTGTCAAGAGATGCATGTTTACAAAAACTTGTTGAATTATTTAAACAGTTACAGAATTTCTTATTGAAATTAATCCTGCCTTAAGTGACAAATTGCAACAAAATAAAAACAATATTTCTTATTTGGCCAATGTATTTGCAAAATTCAATGATATTCAAACACGTCACCAAGGAAAAGATATCAATTCAAGCACGAACAATTATTTTAAGCTTTGAAGATAAATTAAATTTGTTTAAATGTTCATTGTTATGTGAAGATTTTCAATACTTTTGAAATTTACATCAGTTGGATATTATTGGAAATGTAAGAAATCCCAGAATGGACTGTTACGCCACTCGCCACTTGTCATTATTTTCATTTCCTCAAGTTGAAAATTTGTAAGATAAAGTCATTGAATTATTAGTTGACCTTGAAGCAAATATGCTTTTCAGTAGCTTAATTGAAAGCCAATTTTGTACAAATATAAATATTACGCAAAAATATCCAAAACTTGTAATACACCATTTTCCTTTTTAATTGCATTCCCAAGTTCATGTATGGTTGAATCCAGCTTCAGTCATGTTAATTCTATCTTAACAAAGAAGAGAAATAAATGGAATATGAGCTCCGAGGCGAAGTAAGATGGAAATTAACAAATTTTGAACCAAATATTGCTAATCTAGCCTAGCCAAGAATCATCAAGTACATTCTGCTCATTGACTTTATAAAAATTTGATTTTGTCGAAATAAAAAGTGAAAAATAACTTTACAGTTTCTTAAATGATTTAATTTATTTAAGAAACAGGAAAGTTTTTTTTTTTTTTTCTTTTGTTATCATTTTTTATAGAGGGTTCGATAACAAAATTTTCGGAGGTCGATGATCAAAAAAGTTTGGTGGCCCCTGATCTAAGGATTTAGAAATCACAAATATAATATTTTTTTATTTAAATTATGGTCTAAAAAGTAAAAAATAATAATAGGTTATACTCTTACTTTGTTGATGAATTATCTTCATTAAACTAGGAAAATTCAATCTGTTTTCTGGGGTTTTTTTCCTCCCAGGTGTGTGATTGTGGAAAAAATATATAAATTTATTTTCATATAAGGAAATTTATGTTTGTATTCTATGAAAAATATTGTTTAATATCATTGTATATATTATAATGAATTTTAAGTTGTAATGTTGCTTCATTCCATTTTAATTTCTCTGAAAAGGTATATGGATCACTTGTAATTGATGTATTAAATTTTATTGAATATTACATTGTTCTTTAGTAAATCCAACATTTATTCTTGAATATACGAATTACTTTTACTTAAAGAATGGTATAGAAGATTTAACATTATTTCAAACTTTCTTTGTAACAGCTCACAAATTTTGTAGATTACTTAGTCAAATTGTAACTGTATAATTTTTTTTAAAAAAATAAATTTTGGTACTTCTTTTTATTAAATATTGCTATTGTTAAATAAAATGACTTTAAAAAAAATTCTTTTGATTGTAATATTTTTGTAGTGTCTAAATTTTATGTTGAAACAAAGAAATATATTATTTTCAGTTGCTGTTAAAAGGCTATAAAACTTAAGTAATGTGATTTAAATTTCGTCTATGAATTTGTTAACTTAAAAAGCAAATATATAATTCCACATTTCGGGAAATAAGTTTTTATTCAATTTATTTTCTTTAAATTATTAGATAAAAATATTTTTGTTAAAAGTTTGTTTCATTTCATTGCTTAAAATTTTTTTTAGATATTTTCTTGATGTAATATTGATTTATTTTTAGTAGTAACTAAATCTGTCATAGGTGAAGTATTTAATGTGCTTAAATAAAAGTTTAAAAAAGCTAACATATCAGTTTTTTTACATATATGCATCTTAGTGACATATAGAAGAAGTAGGCCTTTGTAGCTTGTTTTTGAACTGTTTGATCAACAAAAATCATTGTTTCAAACCTCATAATTAGACATATGGTTGTTAATAAAAAATGTGTTCCATTTGAACCCTTCACTCCTCAAAAGTGAAATTGCAGCACCAAGAAATAATGCACGTAGCGTGATGCAAATTTCCGGAGCGATAGTGGTGAGATGGATATGCAAATGATTAAATTTTCGCATGCATCTGATCACGTGGTACTCATATTCGAGCCATAAAGACCAGCAACTTTCCTACTCATAAACAGCATCTGAGGTTTTACGTAACATTTGCGATTTTCGAAAATGCCTTTGAGACTTTGGTGAGCTCAATACCATCACCGGGTACCGTGACCATATTATCGAACTCCATGAGTTAGGTTTGTCACTGCGCACAATAACAACTCGTGTCGGACACAACGTGAGTACCATCCAAAGATTGTCACACGATAGATTCAGGAAGGTCTACGTGCACGCTGAAGAGAATGTGGTACGCACAGATCGGCGAATTCGCCAGTTGACTATTCGAAACCCTTTCTCCACGGCATGTGACATCCGAAGCCGCTTGCCTCTAGGAGCAGGTGGATCTGTGTCACCCAAGCCATACGCAACAAATTGCTGGAAGTACAGTTACGTGAACGAGTACCAGCAAACAGGGGTACCATTGATCGTTCTACAGAGGGCTAGACGCCTGGCGTGGTATCATCGTCATCATACCTGGATCATCAAATGGCATCAGGTATTGTTAACGGATGAATCTTTTTTCTGTCTGTGGAGGAATGAGGGCCGTCGACAGGTATAGCGGCGATCCGGAGAACGCTTCGAACCGACCCATTTCGCCGAGCGTCAAACCGATCCTACACCGGGCATGATGGTTTGGGGTGGCATAATGTTTGATCATAGGACTCCTCTGGTACACATTGACGGTCATTTAACAGCAGACCGCTACGTCACTCAATCTGCGGAGCCTGTTGTTCTGCCTTTATTGCAGGGCGCATCCAACACGGGAAAACCAGCAGGACAATGCCAGGTTGCCTGTCGCACGGCGAACTCTTAACATCCTAACTGTGTTTGACATCCTTCCGTGGCCGGCAAATTCTCCAAATCTGAATTCGATGGAACGCCTGTGTGATTTCAATGGACGTGACATGAACCGAGGACCACTCGCACAAACCGTGGATGATCTGCGCACATCAGTGGATATGGCTTGGAAACGGTTACCTCAGGCAACCATCAATAGATTAATTAATAGAATGCCTCCCCGGAATGAGGCCTGTATAGCTGCCCGAGGTGGGCACATTAGATATTTAATAAATTGGTTTATAATGATTTTGTCTTTTTTTTTTTTAAATCATTTGCAAATCCCTCACCACTATCACTCCTGAAATTTGCATGACGCCACGTGCATTATTTCTTGGTGTTGCAATTTCACTTTTGAGGAGTGTAGAAGGAAATGTTCTTATAAACCTGGTCCTTGGAGCTTGTTTTTGAACTATTTGATGAACAAAATTCATTGTTTCAAACCTCATAATTAGACATGGTTGTTAATAAAAATTGTGTTCCATTTGTATCCTAGAAGGAAATGTCCTTATAAAACTTAATTTGGCTGGGGAGATGGGGGTACTTTGTTTCAAATTCAACTTATTTTTCATCAATTTGATGAATGCTATATCAAATGTCAGTCAAATTTTAAAAATTGTGAGCTATAAAATTAATGTATTTCAGTTTCAATATCTTATAATTAAATTTTTAAAACTTTTTCTTTAGGTTTCACTCCATTTCATGACATCACTTATCCTTTAGTGACTCAAACCATCTTGACAAATGGTCAAGATTGGAAATTTTTTGTTTACCAACTTAATACTATTGCTTTTCATGAAGATGTGGACAACAAAGACCGAAGAAATCTTTGCTGGACCTCAGGCAAACTCCGACTTTTTGACACTATTGAAGATGGTCAGATTAAAGGAATCAATGAAGATGTTTACAGATTGCTACTGAAATTCTTACTGAATGCTCCCATCCTTAAGGAAGGATTAAATTTGAAACCCTATTTAGGAACTGACACTAGAACTGAAGAAGAAATCCATAACATGAGGTACTTTTTCAGGAGAATGTACAGTCAAGCTAGGGATCATGATGCTCATAAGCGTGAAATTCCAGATTGGGTAAGAATTTACAAACACCATCCAGATGCTCCTCCATCGCCTTATGTACGTTTAGAGTAAATGGTTTTCAATTGTTAATAAAATATTTTCAAGATAAAGTTTTTCTAAATTCATTTTTGGTCATGTATACTTTCAATTTAATTGTTAATTCCCGATTGCTCCTATTTGGAACTATTGGAGTAATATACATAATAATTTATTGGTGCATATATAACATACATAATGTAAAATACTATAGTACCCTGCTTTTCATCATTCTCACATGCATAGCAATTTATGCATGTTAAAATGATGAAAACCAGATTCCTCAGTAAACTAGTTCATATTGTTTCAAAGAAGACTAATTGCAGAAATGAACAATAATAAAATTTATGGAAATAATTAAAGAGGTATTTTTCTGGAAGGGAAGCAGGGGTATTTTTTTATGAAGCAAGAGAGGAAACGTACTTATTAGTGCAATGGATAAACTTTCTAAACAAATACATTATTCCATACTTACTGCGTACTTCGTAGAAAAGTTTCAGAGGAGTAGAATGATGTCTTAACCTCTCCACCAATCACAATGTAAGCTCGTAGGGCATTCTACGCTTACAAGAAACCTCTTTCGTCGCTACCTCTCTAGCACCTATTATCGAGCTGTGACCCAAGTTTCTTCACATAAAATTTAATTTTCTTGAACTTCAATAGATTACATTTAAATTATTCTTAACTCTGGGGTGAGGAGGTACATGCCATTCAGGAATAGAAACTCTGTAACTTGGACTCTTTCATCTTTATACCATAATATATTTGATGACTCATTGGGGAGGTTGTATGTGAACCACTTTAGTTCTGTGGTGCAAAATTTGAATCTGCCACTAATTAACTTTTATGTTTTGACATGTTGAATAAACTCTGTACTGAGGGATTAATGTTTGTGAATTTTGTTTTGGATAATAATGTTCTATATTTTCCCACTATTTATTATTACCGCTCACAGAGTTAGGTCTAGTTTCCTAATATTTAAAGCAAGATGATTTTTTTATATAATGAATTTATCTTAAGTATAGACACATCTTACCCTAGATCAGGGGTCTCCAAACTTTCCAGCCTTAGGGCCATATTGATTACTCCAGTAAATTCCAAGGGCCAAAACCATATTATCATTCATTGTTGCCGGTGGTAAAAAGTTGAATCAGTCCACTAGTGGTGTAAAATATGATTACTTTTTTGCCAGATGCCTCTAGCGACGGGAACGCTTTAATTTTATGCCTCTAGCGACGGGGACGATACTCATTTAATTTCTGCCAGATGCCTCTAGCGACGGGGAAGCTGATGTATTTTCCGTATCGTATGGGTATCCGTTATGATGGGGTACCCGCATCGTATCGCCATAGTAATCATTGATTACAAAAGTAATGAAATACACAAGTAATCATTGATTACTTTTTTCTTCAGTAATCGTTACTTCGGTTCCTAACGAGTAACGAGTACTCAAGTAACGAATGAGTATTTTTTTTACATGAAAAAAAAGTCCGAAAAAGTACGCCACGTTTAAAAAAGGCTGCAAATCGGACTAAAGTCCGCAAAACGGCAACACTGCATATTATTAATTTTCCTGTCATTATCTGTAATTTCTAGATTAGTCGTAGAGTACGAGCGAGCCATGAGGAGTAACGTGACAGGACATCTGGTGGACACAAGCGGAAATAGGTAGTACCTTCTATCGCTAACAGATGGCGCTAATAGCACTTACAGAATAATCTCGTTGGTTCGAGAAAGTTCTGGTGTCTTCCACTCACTTCTAGATGGCAGTAAGTGGAATATATAAGAAGGCTAGTGGCGCAACCACAAGTCAGTTCCTATGACACTGCTGTGAAATAAAATAGTGCGTACCTCCTTAAAACGTGTTTGTGCGTGTTTAAGTTTAAGACATCTTTGTAACAATATTTTGATTTGAATTGTTGCTTTTGTGTGTGATTTAGTAGAATGGAAAAGAAGCGAAAAATTGATAGTGAATGCAGAAAATTCAAAGATCAGTGGAACATTCAGTATTTCGTAATTGAGTCCAGTAACAAGGCGCTATGTTTGATTTGCAATGAAAGCATAGCCGTTCTCAAAGAATATAACATTAAACGTCATTATGAAGCAAAACATTTTCAAAATTATTCAAAATATACAGGAAGTTTGCGGACAGAAAAATTCGAAGCTATGAAGCTCGGATTGAAATCGCAGCAATCTTTATTTACAAAACTCAAAACTGAACAAGAGGCTGCAACTCATGCCAACTTTCGTGTGGCTCTTGAAATTGCAAAACGTGGAAAACCATTCACCGATGGAGAAATGGTCAAAGAATGCATAATCGCAGTAGCCGAAGAAATGTGCCCTGAAAAGGTAAATTTATTAAAAACTGTCAGTATGTCAGCAAACACTGTGGCTCGAAGGGTAGAAGACATCGCTGAAAATATATCCTCTCAACTGTTCAACAAAAATGGACATGTTGAGTGGTTTTCTTTGGCCTTGGATGAGTCAACGGATGTGTCAGATACTGCTCAGGTGTTGATTTATATTCGAGGAGTAGATAAAAGCTATGAAGTGCATGAAGAACTTCTTGATATGTATAGTATTCATGGCACAACTACTGGTTCAGATATTTTTAAAGGAGTTGAAATGGCCATTAACCCAAAGAACCTTCGATGGAAAAACTTGAAATGTATTACAACTGATGGAGGCAAAAACATGAGTGGGAAAGATAAAGGAGTGGTCACTCTTGTGTCAAAGGCTGTAGAAAATGACGGTGGTTCAAAACCAATAGTCTTACATTGTATCATTCATCAACAGTCTTTGTGCGGAAAATGTTTGGATATGTCTGAAGTTCTGAAACCAGTCATATCAACTGTTAATTTTATCAGATCTTTTGGGCTGAATCACCGACAATTCGTGCAATTTATTGAAGAGATTGGAGAAAATGACTTACCTTATCATACTGCCATACGTTGGCTTAGTTGTGGGAAAGTCCTTCAGCGCTTTTTTGAACTTCGAGCAGTGATCGAAATTTTTTTGAATGAAAAGCATCATTCATCATTCATTTGAATGAATTGCAAAACAACGCATGGCTGTGGAAGTTAGCATTCTATGTTGATTTGACAAAACATGTGAACGAACTGAATTTGAGATTGCAAGGAGAAAACCAGCATCTTCCTGATTTATACACTAATATCAAATCATTCCGGAAGAAATTGATACTGTTTCAATCACAACTACGAAGTAAATGTTTTTCACATTTTAAAACATGTGAAATATTCAGCCACACCACTGAGACCGAGTTTCCTATCGATTTTGCAATCGAAACTTTGAGTGCTTTGAAAATAAATTTTGATACTCGTTTCTCGGACTTTGATGCCATTGCGAATCAAATTAAGATTTTTCAGAATCCTTTTGATACTGACATTGAAACCCTAGCCCCGGAACTTCAAATGGAAATGATTGATCTACAGTGCAGTGATATAATTAAGAACAAATATCAAAACTTATCTTTGTTGGAATTTTATAAGTGTCTTCCACTGACACAATTTGATAATTTGCATAAATTTGCTCGTGGGCTGTTTTCTGTTTTTGGTACTACTTATTTGTGTGAGAAGACCTTTTCCAAAATGAAGTACACAAAAAATGTTTACAGATCTAAATTAACTGATGAGCATCTTAAATCTCTTTTAATAATTGGTACAAGTAAAATTAGTCCACAACTACAAACTATTGTCAGTGGAAAATCTCAATTACATAAATCTCATTAGTATTTCATATGTCATTATGCTTGTTATAAGTTATTTTTTCATTTAAAATGTATAAAATGTTAGTTGGATTCATTTCAATAATTTGTTAGTTAGTATATAGTAACCTACAACAATGTTATGAGTAGTTAGCCCATGACCATATCAATGTAGATGTCATATTAATAATTATTCAACATAAAAATAGATTACTTCAGTAAACTAAATTTAATTTGCTATAAAAAATAAATATGTTCTCTAGAAGGAGTTTTCTTTCAAGTATGCTAGCTCTCCGCGGGCCGGACAAAATCTGTCCGCGGGCCGGATGTGGCCCTCGGGCCGTAGTTTGGAGACCCCTGCCCTAGATGAAAATATGCATAATTAAAAACTGAGAAATAAATTGCTTGTATTTCATATTTTTCTCTTCTAAGAAAGAATTATTTTGGATATAATGACTAGTACAGGTAGAGTTAAGAGAATTTATCAACTTACTCTTCCAGTAAGAATTAGAAAGTGAGATGG